>JAJMCI010000085.1:0-53103 GCA_030565705.1 Metschnikowia baotianmanensis
AATAAGCTTAGACTAATCAGCAAAAATCACTTGGCACTGCTCTGAAATCGAAGTAGAGGAGAGGTAATCTTGCTCAAATATTTTCGTTATACTCTCTGTAGCTAAGATGATTCACATTGAGTTTGTAACCACTATACAATGCCACCTTAGGAGCAATACAGAATGCCCTTAGCTTGAGCACCAGCAATTACTTATATACGTTTGATTCTCGTTAGCTTATTCAGGCCAAAGATTTGACTGTGTTTTTGATTTATGAATTCTCGAATACACTGTGAGGTCTTGGAAGAAAAACTTCAAAGATATCTCTCTATTTCGATTTTTAAGGGCTCTTTTTCTACTTTTTCAATCTATAATTTGCGCGATTGCAAGTGCAAACGTGACCTTATGTCACATGATCATTTTTATACATTGCCCCCTACAGGCTGCAAGCCTCCATAAAATTTTTTGCAAATTTACCATTGAGTAGTTCCTCAAGGCTTAAAATATATGTGAAAGTTTCGAGTATATAAATGACTTTGATGAAGCGTGAGGGTTAAATGCGTGCAGATTTTCGCATTAGTAAGAAGCAAGTTGCGAGGTAAGCAATTAAAGAGGTAAGCAAGTCGCGAGGTATGACTGTAAACAATCATCTCGTGTGTTCCTTTCATGTATTATAATCAGTAAAAAGGTCCTCAACGGAACAAAAACGAAAAATATATCGACAACTGCAGGATTCGAACCTGCGCGGGCAAAGCCCAAAAGATTTCTAATCTTTCTCCTTAACCGCTCGGACAAGTTGCCTTGATGAGAATTTTTTGGGGGCTGGAAAGACATGTGTAATCTGGTGTTGAGTTAAAGTGGAATCCAGATTAGGAGTTGTGAAGGAACTGTGTTTTTTTTCTTAATTTAACATTTGTTGTAATTTAAAAGTTAGATAGGGCTCACACAGTGTAAAATAGAACGTGGCTCAACCTCAATCTGTGGACTTCCGAATTTATTGGCACAGCTTTCCCATCAGCCACTCAGTATACCTTGGACAATTCAGTATTATTCACGTAGCAAGTTACTCATTCAACCATCCTTCTAAAAAAGTCCAATCTCCTGTACTCCGCCTCACCTTATCTCAGAGCCAAGGATAAGCCTTTCAAATTGGAAAAGTTTACGCGAAAACCATCGTTACAAGAATACGACGAGTAAACAATTTCACTTTCTAGTCTTTGCTGGCTCCATCTCTTGAAATTGATGTATCAAACATCTTGGTTGCTAAAAGCCTTACCTCATACGCTGTGAATGTGTTTGCCATGCTTTTGTCCAACGTAGGTCGATAGAATATTTCAATATGATGCGAGTCCGAAATTGCATCCAAAATGACCTGCTTCAACAGGTATGTTGGGTACTTTTTGGCGAACTTCAGTTGGCAGATGATTGGACGTGTAAAGACTTGAGATTTCTTTTTATTTGGCAATTATTATTACTTTCTTCTTACATATAAAACTGATCCTGGGCATCCTCTCTCTATTTTTTCTCATTTTGGATGTGTTGTGTGAAGCATTATCGGGTTTACTTTTGACTGGTTGAAGATCGTGGGTTCGAACAAAGGGGGCGGATTGCTGGTCAGACAGATTGTCCATCGTACACACAAAAACACGCAAAACACATCAAAGGTTGGTTTCCACTTTCCAAGCCACTGGTTTACTTGAGGGTTTTATTTGTATAGTTTTCCTCTAATAAATGTATCTACCAAGAAAATGTCCCATTTTCAAACATATTTCTGGTAGAAAACAAAAGGATCTCAAGATTATGAGGAATATCATACTACGGTGTGTTTCTTGAACAGAACACATCACAAAGTCGTCCAGAGTTTCCGTGTGTATTGTGTATGTGATAAATATTTGTAAGCACCCCAGGAACGCGTGCTTTAGCAGGATTTTCCCGTCCCTCGCCCTAAGGCCAATTTCCAGATTAATCATACTGCTTCTCGCTTACTCAGTGAGTGTCCTCAATCTGGGGAGACAGACAACGCCCTCCATCAATTGATAGCCCATCCACCCAAGCGTAGTGCGCCAGGGCATTCTGTGCTTCACGGATTTGGGCCACATGATGAACACCACCTCCAAGATATGCGCTATATACATGATCCACGCAAACGAAACCACCACTTTCACGGAAACCGCCAACGCAGTCTCGATTTCAGACGCCTTCAGCGAGTAGACTAGGCCGAGCACTGTGCGGAATATGTCTTTCTTATATACCGCCACATATGTGAGCGCAGGATACGCCCAGCAGATGAGGGACCCTATAGAAGTGGGAGGTAATGTCCTGGTGACCTGTTTGTGAGAAAACCCCTGTTTTTGGGCGGCATACTTGGCCATGGCAATGAGCTTGGATTTGATGTCCAACATGGACTTGACCTTTAAACCCTCGCCGTCCTCCACCAGGTTCCAGGCGAGTTTCAACGTCTTGTTCTCGCCGCTTTTGAACGCATATTTCAACACCAATTGGTCCGCGGAGACGTCGGATATGTGCACGGTCAGAGCGTTGATGTTGCTAAGAGTTTCGGGGCCATACACGACCACGTAGTCCACGAGGGCCAAGTGGTGGTCCTTGTTCATGTGGCCCTTGATTCTGTTGGATGGATCGGCCATGATGTGTGAAGATGTGAGATTTGAAGGTTTTTACGAAATGAAAAAAGTAGGAAAAGTAAGAAAACTAAGGAAAGGTTGCCAGAATGAAGGACGTTCTTATATGGAAGAGTCTATTCTTGCTTGCGCAGCAATGCGCATACGCGGCCATGTGATTACGTGACAATGCCGGTGGCCGGATTCAAGAGAAAAAATTCGATTAAATAGAAAAAGATTCCGGTTTTATTTCAGATTAGAAGAAGATTATCAAGATTACAATATTCCAAGCGCTAGAGTCTATTTGAAAGAAGAGGTATTGATTTGGCTGTTGACTGGGTCTCGGATTCCCGCATAAGCGCATAAGCGTCCGGAGATATCGGACTAGTAATGGCCGGGATGTATTTTTCGGGCAATAGGCAATAGACATGTTGCAAAATAGTTTTGGAAGTGAAGACTAAGGAATTCGCGGAAATATGTCCACTTATATGAGATCTTGAGCTCTCTTCTTCAATCAAATGGACTTGCAATCCGGTCAATTACTTGGCATATGGTGCGGCTCAGTTTTCTCCAGTCCCCAGATAAACAAGATTGCTTGTAGGGCATGGGCTGCTAGAGTGATTGCAGAAATTATGAACAATACCGTCACGGTGAACCACACCACAAAACTTCCTGCACGGGGCCAGCCAAGCCGGCCAATATTGGCCCAGGTCTGATTTCTGGTTCTTCGCGAGGCTGCTCGTTTCGAAAGCCATGCCAAAAGAAGAAAAACGACACTTCCAGCGATAGAAAACACGATTTGGAAGAAGTGCCACAAGAGAAAAGAAAAGAGCTTTGCTTTCACCGCCTCTGTGTCTGGAGGATGTGGAAGTTCGTCGTGCAGTTCATCGAACCCCTCAAATATTGCAAAAAACTTTTGGTTTCGTTGGTGGAAGTGTCTCGCCACATTTGCTACTACAAGTAGTGTCACAACGAGGACGGTCAGAAGCACGGCCAAATCTTTGACAAGGCTGTCCTCTCTTTTTTTAGATTTATGTTTTGCAGCTGTCTCCCACGTTTCAGAAATCTCAGAAATCTCAGAAATCTCAGAATTTCCAAAAATCTCATTATTTACGGCTGTCTCAGTTGCCTCGGATGTTTCGGCAGTAAAGTTCTGGACATTGCCTAGTGACCTCCTCCACGGCCAAATCGACATTGCAGAAATTCTTGTAAGTCACGTACTCGCGGATCTCAGATAATGCAGTGTGTGGCAAATTAAGAGATAAGCAAAGAGAGACTTGTAATGTGACCGATTGCAGATGGTTCACTCAAAAGTGAGGCTTGTTTTATCAGAAGAATCCTCCTGGTAGGTATTTAAAGTAGAATGGAAAATGCGAGTTGGATATACACCGCAGCAATTACGAGCTTATCTCACTTTTCTGGAATATGCAGTTGCCGACGTCATCGACTGCGGATCATCACCAGATCCCGTCTAGGCATGAAATATGCAGAAGCATGAAATATGGAGAAAAGGCAGGAAAAAATTATTGTGGCACATCACGTAGAAATCAAACCGACCTACAGGTGCCCACCTAAATAGCTCAATGAATCTTTTTTAAAAAGACGATGTCACTTCAATACATAAATCGACCACGAGCCTCTTTTCTGCCTTTTCTCTCACTTGCTATTCCTCGCTTCCTTGTTGTTTCGCCTGTGAGTCGAGCCACACCACAGCGAGCACCAAGCGAGGCTCCAACCCGTAAATTAACTGGAGTGCAATATCAAAAGTGGAAGTTTCAGATTCTTTCAGAAATGTAAAAGAAACGCGTGCTGAAATACGTCACCAAATAGGGTAGGTTTGCTAGGTGCGCCGTCTGGTTATAGCCCTATAGAAGGAGACACTTGCTAAATGAATTCTGGGTATTTTAATAAATCATATATATCAATGTAGATACGCCCTGCCAGAAATATCTGACGAGACGCTTCTGTATCAATTCTATAAATGGGTATATTAGTCCTTGTATCAATTCTAGTATAAAAGGGTATATCAGTCCTTGTTCAGCAGTATTAGCTGACTATCTAAATCACCAAGAGCGCACCTGTACCAATAGCACCTAGGAGAACTAGCTTCGCTAAAGAAATCGCGTTTGTACCACTAGACTCTCTTTGATCGGAGGTACTTGTTTGAGAGGTGGAGGAGCCGGAATTTGTAGAGGTGCTCGTTCTGGAAGTGTTGGTTTGCAGACTCGAGGTGGAGTGTTGGGCAGATGTAGTGGTCAGATTCGAGGATGACAAATGCAGGTTAGACGAGGAAGGAATGTCGGAAGAATCGCTCGATTCGGAAGCTGATTGGGACTCCAGTGTAGTGGATGAAGCACTTTCAGATGATTCAGAGGATTCCGAGGATTCCGAGATGGTGGAGGAAGGACTGTCAGATGAGTCTTCCAATTCAGCTGAGCTCGATTCTGAAGAAGAGGGTGCAGAGGATGTAGTCGAGGCACTCAGAAGTGATTCAGAGTTCGATTCAGAGTTCGACTCAGAGTTCGAATCAGAGTTTGAGGTGGAAGTGACGGATGTGGATGAAGAGAAGTCTTGTGTGTCAGAATGTGGCTCTGAGGTGGACGAGGAAAAAGTCTCGGAAGAGCTGGAAGAGCTGGAAGAGCTAGAAAACCCAGATAAGTCGTCGCTCTCACCCAGAAATCCAGAGCCCGTGACAATCTCGATATTCTCCTCACTGGTATATCTTGCCTGAGCCAACGAGATCTCGTACTCTTCCAAGTCGAAAACAACATATGCGCTCCGGAGAAAGTTGTCACCCAAAATCGCATATGCCCGCGAAGTCTCGAACGCCTGCTCGAGCACACCCAAGTAACACGTGGAGCCCAGTTTCATGATCAAACTGGAGATCGGGACCTTGATTTGCGAGCCGGAAAAGTCAAACACCGCATGCACACTGTCAGTATCATAGTTACAACTCACAGAGTAGTACCCAGAGGAACTTTTAGAAGCACCCAACAGCGCTACGAACTTCTGGAAAACGTCACTTGGAAAATACGTCAAAGTGGACCCGGAATCAAATAAGGCAGCAACAGAAGACGAAGTGACCGGCAGACTCTGGGACGAACTCTCCACACTAAGAGAGCTAAGTTCCACATCGAACCGGATAGGTTGCAGGTACGTCTCCGGGTATATGTTGATGATGGGCACGGTGTGCAAACTGCCGCTGTATTTCGCGTGGTCTATGGCACCAAACAACAAGGAGCCCGACAGAGCGTCCTCGCTGTCCAAATAAAGCGAGTACATTGCCTTTTTGATCGCACCGGTGGCTTTCAACCGGAGAGGGAAGTTGTCGTACGTGTAACGGCCCTTTTCGTCGCCATTGGAGTATGTCATCTCCATGCCAGCGAGCCCGAGTCCAAGAACACCGTGGTCTGAGGAAGAGCTGTCCACCACAGCGAAACTGCATCCTGGCACATTAAGAGACCCGAAACTGATATCATCTGTGCCCCAATATCCGGTAGCGCTGCTTCCATCGGCGTAGTTGATGGAGAAATCTGGGGCACTTGAGTTGGCTTTAAATGTGTTTGAGGACGAGGCATCAAAATAGCCATTGGCTGTGCATACGGTGCTTGCTGATCTCTTTTCGTTGTGCTGGGCCTCGTGCCCTTCGGTGAATTTTGGGACCTCGAAGTCTAACAAACGACGACGCGAGACAGCAGAAAAGTCGGAGTTTCTTTTCGCGAAATAGTTTGGCGAAAAATTACACGACACGTCCCTTTTCATGACCCACAAATCAGATGAGCCCGTATCGATCACAACGGCGTTTTCTGCACCCTGGGAGCCGATTTTTAGGTTGACAGCATAGAATCCCAGCTTATTGATAAGCGAGAGTTCCGCCAGATCGCCTCTTTTGACAAACTCGGGTTTTGCGTCTTTTGTAGCCGAGGAAAAATGGTCGCCCCTCAAGACAGTAAAGTCGATTTTGACTGGATCCACTTGGGCCGCAGCGGAAGCTAAGTTGGCCATCAAGATGGCGTACGGGAGGTACACCATATTTGAGATTTGAGATTCGAGATTTGGGAAAGGTAGAAATATAAGCGAAAGGACACCGGCGGGCGGCTAGAAATATTGTTCTCGAGTTGGGCGAGAGTGGCTAAACAGATTGAAGGTCGGCGAGTAGAGACGCGTGCTTAGCGAAATTCCAACGAGGGTAAACACACCGAACCTGCGAGATCGCAACATGATGTATACCGGATACGTTGAAAATTAGAAAAAGGTGGGGCCAAAATCAAGTGCCAAGCAATGCTTCGGAGACTGGGTGCAAACTTTTAACAGAAGCGCGGTCGAAGAGGCGTTTTAGGATGTCTAAGACGTTAAAGTGCTGCATATAACGCGTGGCATCCTGTCGCGACTTCCGAATGCGTCGTGGCTGATTCGAATGTGCAGTCGCGATGAGCCTAAGGCGTATTTACCTGGCAGGCATGACGCTCTAGCTTTAGAGTACAAGTGCCTGTCTCGAGAGATTTGGATGAGATGTAAACAATATTTAATGTGTCAGACTATATGCAGGTAGAAACAACTCCCACAATAAGATTTAGAGTCGGCATTCGAGCTTCAAGCTCGCGCCCCGATAAAGCAATCTAGAAAAATCGGCTATGTTTACTCCCGCGGTTTGGGTCTGCCCATATACACGTGAGAGTCACGAGCCCGTGGACATCTTGGAACCTCGGTGTGCTCTTAGTGTATGCTTCCGCTCGTCTAACTTTAGAAATCATCTTTTTTTTTTTTTGTTAGATTCATTGATTAGAGGAAAGCTCAAAAGTTACCTTCTAAGCCCAAAAACCATACAGCTATATGTAAAACCTCTAACCCATTTCGAGGTCCCATCTCACGAATCACCTTAAATGACTCCGACCTGACCTCACCGATGTATTGAAATTGATTTTGTCAACTACCCAAAAGATGAATCGTTTTTCATGCTTTAGAAATCTGCCTAGGCAGAAAAACGGGAAGCAGTGCATCCAACGGATACTTACACCGCCTTCCAGAATAGATTCATTGATTAGAGGAAGTTGTGAAAACGCTGAAAGAAGAAAATGCTTAGCTGGATCTTGAAAGCAAGCTTATTCTTAAAGATTCGTATAGTATTACAGGAAGATAATTTCGTACTCAACTACTCATAAAAAACTCATACATACGTCTGGAGAATGCCGTTTTATATCCCGGTCAAACAAACAAATGCAAGATCTAAAATCCGGGCTCACCTTATCACGTGACAAGTTGCTGTGCAATAGAGGTGTACCCTTTTTCAGAGCTGCAAATGTACGTTTTGTGGGGGTCTGACCTTCGCCCTGTCATTTCCCCCTTTTCTATGGCACAAATTGGGGCTTCCTTTCACTTATTCTGAAAAAAGCAGGGGTTATACAAACTGCTTCCAATAACAGACTATGAAGAGGCGTCGAACTCTGTGATGACAGGAGTATCAATTGCAAGACCTTCTTTTGATGATTTATTAGAAGAACCTTTCCATACTGGCTTTGGAGAGCCATGTCCCATCTACTGGGAATGATGTCTCCAGTGAAAAGTCAATGAGAATGGTTCCACCTTCAGAAGCAGTTAATTCGGAGACAGGGTTAGTGGACATCTTTGCAGGAGAGAAAATTTAGCCCGTAGACCTACTCATACGTGCCAAGGTCCTGATGAGTGTCAAGCGAAGAGGTTCTGTGGCTCAGTAGGTATCGTCTAGTTATGAAGTAACTGGGATAATCTGATAAGGAGATTCTTTCGTATCAGTCCCGGGATAGACCTTCGTCATCGGATGTGATTCGGTAGATTTCCCGGCTTATATTCTGGTGCAAGTGTTCCAGCTACAAGCCAGCTTATATGAACTTGATCATTATCCCTCAGCAATAAATGTAAATTGACTAGCTTAAAGTGCAAATTCTGGGCAGCGACTTTAGATCTTGCATACCCAAGAATTAGAAAAGAATTAAGATAGATACGCTAGCACAAGATCGGTGGCTGCAAGTGAAATCTAAATTCAAATTATATTCCAAATACTCTATTTATGCTCAGATGATGGAGCTTCTATGGAAGAAATCATAAAAGGAAGGAAACATTGAAACTTCTGCAATTACTGCAATTTGATCAGTGCATGCGACCCGAGCACTCAGTCCAGAAATACCCCAGATCAGTGATGTTGATTACAAAATATTTGTAATAAATAATGATCCGCCTTTTGTTTTATTTGGTAATAACTTATAACACCGCCTCCTGGGACACTATCATGATCTCGCACCCTAGTGACAATGTATAATGCAGTATTATGGATTAAACTTAGTTACAAATTATATCTAGCACCTAGTGTTCGACCTGGCCGTGTGTTAGGCCTGGTGGTGATATACGTTTCTACCAATCAAAAAATAACGTTTTTTCTGTTTTTCTAGATATTTTTATGGCGAAAATCTGTAATTTAACATCACTGCTCCAGATACATCCCAGATACATCCCAGATACATCCCGGATACAAGGCCACATGGTCTTCGATCCCCAGGCGTTACATGAAAAAGATAACAATAAATATCTATATAACTCTGAGTTAGCGTAAATAATAAGAGACCGCTTCCCGGGCCGAGCCTCTCGGCCCACGTCCATAACATACCAAGAACCTCTTTCGGCACTACATACACTACATAAACAGCATGCCTCTGAGATCGGGGTAGGGCTCGCTCCACTCGATCCACTTGCGCGAGCTGGCGTCCTCAAAGTGCGCCGGGTCGGTCACGCAGCGGTGCTTGCCCAACTTGAACGTCTCGTAGAACAACGCACCCAAGTGCTCCTCGTCGGACACGGCGGACTTGACGGCCTCCCACTCCTGGTCGTCGAACTCCATCTCCTTGACGGCGAACTTGACGCCCCTTGTTTTCGCCTTGGGGAAGTGGAGCATGCGGTTGCTCACCTGCAACTGCACCTTTCCCCCCGGCTCGGCCGTGCACGTGACGATCTCCCTTTCGGCCCGCTCCGAGCCGATGGTGATGCCCAACACGGCCTTGAGAGACACCGCGGCAAGGCCGAACGCGCGGTTGATGCCGGGCGCGAAACTCACCTTGTACGACTGGGTGACCTCGCGTTCCACGGTGGCGAGCCCGCTGGAGAACTCCGCAGATACGGTCACGAGCGGGTAGAAGTCGGAGCCGATGTAGAGGAGCTCGGTGCCGAGGTCGATCTCCGTCATGCTGACGGCGGTCTTCTTTTTGAGCCCGAGGAGCTCCTTGCCCGCCGATATGAGGTCACGTGCCTTCGCCTCGGCGAGCACCAAGATCGTCTTGGTGTCCTCGATGTAGATCGCGGTGGTGAGCGCGGCGATGTCGTTGCTGGCGTGGGTGAAGTACGTCCACAAGTACGAGTCCACGAGCGCCTGTTTGTTGGGGAACGTGCGCAAGCTCGGGTAGAGTTTTTTCCCGTTCACCTGGGAGATCTCGGCGTCGTCGGCGTCGTCGAGGTCCGCGAGGCTCGCGAGGGCGTGGGGGAGCAAGAAGAGGAAGAAGGGTGTGATTCGCATGCCGTGGGGTGATATAGTGGTGGGGGAAAGTGGGGGATGGGAAGAAAGCGGGGGATGTGGAGGGTGAAGAAGAGGGTGAAAGAAAGTGGAAGAGCGTAAGAAAAGGAGGAGCGTAAGGAAAAGGAAGAGCGCAAAGAAAAGGAGGAGCGTAAAGAAAAGGAGGAGCATAAGGAAAAAGAAGGAGCGTAAGGAAAAAGAAGGGGAGCAAACACATCTAAGACAGAACCTAGTCGAGCGCGTGCTTGAGCGCTTTTCGCATCTGCTTCAAGAACACCACGAGCATACCATGTTCGTTGAGGTCGTGCTCCATAGCAGAAATCGTGTCTGCCGATAACACCGGGTCGGTCGCCAAAACACGGTACAAGTCCTCGCCCACATAGAGGTCGAGCAGCACCTCGGCGTCGGCGTCGCTGGCGTCGATATTAACGAACTTGAACCGCAAGAGATCGTCGTCGACAGCCTCCACCTTAAGGCCCGTGTACATCTCGAACTTGGTGGCCTCGGCCTCGTCCTTGCCCGATTGCGAGTCGAGGTGGTCCCGCGCATACCGCAAAGCCTCGGCGGCTTTTTCCACATGGGCGCGTTTCCCGTCGATTTCGGTCTGCAACTCCAGCCGGGTGTTCTGCGCACGTTCGAGGTCTTTCGAGAGGGTATTGACCATGGCCCTGGTGGCTCTGAACTTGGCCAACCCGGCCTCGACCTGCGCCGAGATCCCGTCACGTGTCTTCTTTGCGTCCTCGATCTCCTGCTGGATGCGTGACGCGGCTTGCTCGAGCCGGCGCACGTTTTCACTATGCCCTTTTTTACTGGTGTGGAACAACGAGCGTTTTTCCAGTATGAGGCCCTCGAGGCGCGTGGCGAACCTGGCCATCTCGTTGCGTATGTCGTCGAAATCGTCCATTGGCGATTTCGCTGGAAGCGTCGCAGACATCGACATTTCTGGGTTCTTGTCTTTACCGACAAATGGGGTATAGTTTAGTGTAGTCCGGGGAAATTGTGCTTTGGTGTGTTTTGATTCAGTGTGGTGCACGGGTGTATTGCCTGGGACACCGTTCCACAAAGAAAGCAAGAAACAGCATACTACAAACCGATTTGCATAATATTTTGATGCCTGGACTCCGAATGCTAGACCGAAGATATGCAGCACACGAAACATCTATGTTTTCTACAATTATCCGAATCGCTTATCATCGGAGTATTTGTTGGCATATAGGGTTTTCAGGACCAGGACTTGAGTACTAGGTCGATAGTCCGGTTAAGGCACGACTTAGGCTCGCTGGGGACAGAGAGGAAAAGCTTTCCAGTCCGACAATCCCAGAGGTATTTTTCAGATTGACCGGTAGAAGAATAGATATTGTGGTAGCTTGTTAGCATTTAACACCGCTGTCTCATAAATTCAACAGTATCCTGCACATAAGACCTCTGCTGTGATCTGAGAGGCGACTGCGACTGTTGGAATTTGTGACAACTACTGTGTTAAGTGCGTTCTCACAGGTTAGATTCGTTTATTGTATTTACCTTAGTGTGTGAAGGAGAAGAGAATATTCTATGTGTTATCCTTTTTCATCTCCGAGGAGCAAGATCCATGGTCGTGTGCGGTTCAGCTTTAGTCCGATCGTAAGATATCTATGTCTGGAACTGCATATTCCAAACAGCGACTCGCACCCAAAGAGCCCAAAGAGCTCAAAGATACAAGTCTCTCTTTCCTCTCACGTCATTTAATTACTCCCCAAAATAAAAACTAAAAAAATCTCGATCTCACAAAATGGAGGAGCACAAAACAGTGAAACTCCTCACGTACAATTGCTATGGGCTCAAGTATGTGTCGAAACTCCGTAGAGAGAGACTCCGTGCCATTGCACACAAACTCGCAGCCACTGACCATGATGTCGTGGCATTGCAGGAGATCTGGGTCGAGGAGGACTGGCAGTATATCGAGGAGCAGTGCGCAGGCCTGTTTCCCTACCGGCGGTTTTTCAAGTCGGGCATTCTCGCCGGGCCCGGGCTCGCGCTCCTTCTGAAATTGCCGATTGAAAGTACGTTTCTCTATAGATTCCCTGTAAACGGGCGGCCCAGCGCGTTTTTCAGGGGCGACTGGTTTGTGGGCAAAAGCATCGCCGTCACGATCCTCAAGCCCCACTTTCCGGGGTCCCGGCCGCTCGCCGTGTTGAACAGCCACATGCACGCACCTTACCATCATTCAGGAGACGCGTCATATTCCACCCACCGCGCGTGCCAGGCGTGGGACTTGCTGAAAATCGTCAGGGTGTTGCTGCGTGCAGGCTACGGCGTGGTCCAGGTGGGCGACTTGAACTCCAAGCCCGGCTCGTTGCCACATCGACTCTTTACACAGGAGGGCCACCTCTCGGACTCCTGGGAGCTTCTCCACGGCGAAAACGCGCTTTCGAGCGACGACATTGCACTTTTGAGCCCTCACGAGCAGATCTTGCAAGGCGGAGTCACGTGCGACTCGCGGCTCAATACGTGGCGGGCCCAGAGAGAGCCCTGGGAGGCGTGTCGCTTGGACTATGCGCTCGTAGACCGTAGGACGCTCGTTCCGGTTTCGGCCGAGGTGCAGTTCACCGAACTTCTCGCAGCCCCGCACTCGTGTTCTTACTCGGACCACTTCGCCTACAGCGTGACGCTCCAGTTGCGGGACCAGCAGGATTTGCAGCCCGTGGCGTCGAAGAACGAGCTAGTTAAATTGTACAGGGACACTTTGACCGAGCTCCAGACTTACCTCGACCACACGATCCCGTTCCAGAGCAACTGGCGCAAGTACCACTTCTTTGCCTCTCTTGTAGCAGTGGTGGTGGTCCTCATAGGTATAGGCTTTGCATCTGCAGTCCAGCCGTGGGTCTCGGTGGTCTTGGCATTGGCCAGCACGCTCATCGCGGTCTCCGGTGTTGTGAACGGCATGATATGCTTTTTTGGCGTGCGCTCAGAGAAAAGGGCGTTGCTCGAGGTGAAGATGGAGGTCGAGGATGCATTGCGGGGTATTCAGAATGATTAGAATGATTAGAGGTGACGCAAATCTTAGGCATATGTCGGGTACAAGTCAAGGATCAAAAAGGCATGTTCTATGACTTGTAGATATCTTCAACATGTTGACGTGGAAACCACGGCAGAAGCTCTTTTTTTTTTTTTTTGTAGATATATTTATTAAAGAAAAACTATTACTACAGCTAAAAACCTCGAATAAGCCAGTAGTTTGGAAGGTGAAACCAACCAATGGAGTGTTGTACATTTCATTGTACTGATAGCTCTGGATTTAACACCAATTAGACGTCTGTTTCTTTTTCTATAGTACTGTATATCGTTTTCGAAAAGCCTATTTTTTTTTAAAGAAACATATCGTATTACAGGAATATCATTGATTTCCAGTCGTCAGTTGCGAAACTCCAGTCAAATCGAGACTGTCTATTCATGGTGTCGCAGTCTAATCAAGCGCGAGGCCCTCTAAAACTGCAAAATTGCTAAAAGCGCAAGTAACATTTGAAGTTAGTGATTAGCAAAGTGTTCTTTCTTTGATCTGTTGAGAAAGCTGTTTGAACTTCAATGAATGTTTTGTTGATCACTGGAAATTAAATTCTGATTTTTACGATTCAGATTTGTGTTTTTAATTGAAAATATGCTACGACATCGCCATTAGGCCGCAGATGCCGTGGGCTGGATTTTGAGAAGAGAGATCTTTCTGAATCTGGAATTTCAAAACACTAATTCATCGGTCTTTTCTGAAGTAAACTAACTATGAAGTCTTTGAAATTTTTACAAACAGATTCAAAGCATCACAGGAAAAAAAACATTCCCTACAGTTTTGGGCTTAGCAGGTAGCTTTTGAGTTCCTCTCTAATCGATGAATCTATCAAGAAAAAAATCAACTCATCCTCAAAACCCCAGAAATACGTCTGGGTAATGCACTGAGTATTGAGAGACTCCATCTTTCTCAAGCTCTCATCACTCCTCTTCGCATCAGCCGTATTTGAGAACCACTTCAACTAGTCACTGTCTTACTTTGCCTCAACGCTCTCTGCTCCAGGCGACGGGAATGATAGACTCGACGGACTGTGTCAACGAGTCATTAAGATCGCGCAATTGTTCATAGGTCTGTGATAATGTGGTGTGATTGGACATAATCAAAACATGTAATGGACGATTGATGGTCAGTTTTTTCAGGGCCCGAATTATTCGTTTCGACACAAGAATTTCGCGTGATGTTTTGCAGGACTGGCTTGCCCGAAAGTCACAAGCTGAGCGATAGCTTTCAAAAGGAAATGTGCAAATTTAGGAGCTGTTTTTTTACAAAGGAAACTCTCTTTTCTGGTTTTTTTCATCCAGCACTATGGATGTTCTTTTATAGTTGCACTACATAGTAATCCCACTCAAATTTTTGAGCATCGAAAGGGCGTGTGGTCTAGTGGTATGATTCTCGCTTTGGGTTGCTGATCTGGCTCTCCAGTTTCATAATCAAATATGCGAGAGGCCCTGGGTTCAATTCCCAGTATGCCCCTTCCTTTTTTTCATTTTTCATCTGCCTTTCGCTTTCTAAGAAATTCTTCTACTTTAAAAAATAATTCATTGACTCGAGAATTGTCAAAAGTTGTTTTGGAAAAGATCTCTACTGATTGCATATTGTAAAAAGATTTTCGCCAGGACGTCGCATAACGCATGCGTGCTGTGCGGGACCACGACTTCCATACCAAACCATCTACTATTCTTACCCATTAGTTATCTTGCCATCGATTATAATTTAAGACTAAACGATTATTTTGTGAATTGACAATTATATGTGGATGTTTAATGCGTGGTACTGTGACCTTCGAATATTTTCGTATTGTAGCTTGATTTCCGTGCAAATGCTCTTGATGAGGATGTGACTCAGTGCGTAGAATACGCGCTCAATGCTCATAATGAGTAATAATCGAGGTCTTGCTTATTTCTATACTTTTCCTTCAAACGCGTCTTATTGGCTGAGCATTCTCTGAAGTCAAAGAATTTTTTTTCCTTGTTTACGGAGATCCAGATTACAACCTCTTCTTTCAAGTGATGGATCCTGATATTTATCCAGAATATGATATATTTAATTAGCCAACAAGCCGAAATTTTAACAGTTCAAAGAATTAAATCCAAACGGAAGCCGCAGAACTAGATGAAAGCGGTTTCTGAATACTAGTGAATCGTTTTTTTCAGCCACTGATTCACCTAGAATTTTGGGACGACAATTGTGTGGTTCACACCATCACAGAAATCACTATTATGGACTCCAATACTATCACAAATCATACCACGAATTCTATCTCGATGAGGGCTAGATGGCTATCATCAATATATTGAGAAGAGCTTCAGCCAATTTCTGATATAGCAAGTGATAAACTATGGACTGCTTACCAATCTCTTGATTAAGATTTAGAATCTGAAATCTACTTGACTCTAATTGCTTACGGAAAGTTATCTTGTTTTCCCGATCGATTAGCCCTTCGGGGGAGGGTCAGCTACGCCATTGATTCTGAGAGGTTCAATAGCCGGTAGCTGAAAATATGTTCGCCAATCTGGGTTTTCTTTCTCCCAAAATTACTTGAATTTGATTTTCGCCGATATTGAGGATTGTGGTGATCTTGCCTAAAGAACTAGGACAGGAGAACGTTCGAAGCTGCTCGCTAATGTTTTCTAAAGCAATGCAATATTTAGAAAATTGAAACGGTTATCAATATGGGTACTGTCAATCGTTCTTCACTTGAAGGCTCCGATTGATAAAACACGAATTCTATTGATATGAATTACGCAGCAAAGAAATAGTTATACAGAAGTACAAGTTCAATATATAGTCTGAGAGTCCTTACTAAAGATTGAGCACTCACGAATTTCGCATGTCTTATTATAACAAAATATATCAAACGACTCGGTAAGGATTGGGGCGGATGTAAGCAAGAATTTGCGACGGATATCAGTCTGGCATACAAGATAAGCGCAGCTGCCTGCAGATAGAATGTGCGTCATTCGTGGGGGATCTTTTTGCAGTTACTATGATTCCAACAATAACAACGATATATTTCCTCGAACAAAAGACATGTTCCACTTTAATACTGTCCCAAGAAATTAATTGTAAGTATGTATGATTTGTTCTGTTTCTTTGAGCATGACCCAACCGAAAGAGTATGAAGAGATCCGCTATACATGAATGCCCTGTATGAACCGTATTGCACACAGCTGCCCACCGCCTGTATCTTAGTTTCCAAAATATTTCGCCTACAAATTGCCATGACTCACGTGTTGCTGCAATGAAGCAATGCTTATCTTCGTTGTCTTCTTGGAACGTGCAGATTGCTTGCTGCTTCCAGAAGACATTGTATGATCAAGACCCGGTCATTGTAATCTTAAGATCTGATTTCTACAGAGAAAGTGGTTGCGACCCCAATTACTCGCCTCGTACTCTAAAACAAATTAGAGTTTCGGATCTCTTCCCACTGCTACCAGGAACAAAATGGGTATATCCGGCTGGATTACTCATCTTCAGCCTCACGATCCTGCGGCTCGATGCAGAGTGCACATTCGTAAACTCGTAAATGGATCTGGAAATTCATTCCTATTGGTGGTTTCCCTGCCAGATTCTCACGCTGGCTTGTGATCCCGTTATTATGAGTCTTATATGAGAATTTTTTGCCACAGGACATGGGTATATAAGCAAGTGTAATTGCATCTAGTGGTCTATCCTTCACTCTTTCATCAAAAGATTAACACACAATCATAACAAAATGACCTCATCCAAGAAATCATTCGATTCGACCAACACGTATTCAAAGTCGGTCTGCCCTTCGCTGGCCAGTGAACACACGCTTAAACTAGAGGGTAATAAGAATGCTTCAACGGACTCCCCGAGTGTTTCGAAATCTAAGTTGAAGAAGATCTCTGAGAAAATCTTCAAGGGCACCTCAGAGAAGAGCAAACCCTCTATCGACTATGAATCTTCCGCAACGTATTTGTCCTTGAGGTGAAGAGAGTGAAATGGTTTGATATGTCAATTGTCGATTGTCGCCAGATTGATAAAACAAAACCTGGGAGCCTGGTGCTAACACAAGGGTCTTCTCAAGTCAATTCTCCAATCTGTATAGCTTTGAAATATTAAATTAACATCTTTGAGCTGCAACATAAAAGTGTATCTTAGAAGAAGACGAGTGAAATAACATCACAAATGTAACCTAGAGTAGTGCTTTCAAGTCCAGTAGCTTTAGTACTTTCAGAAATTGCAACCCAAATAGCCAATTGTCACTTTGAGATATCGGATATGCCAAGGCTCAGCCCTAAGGATTTCAATTTCTCGGAAAAACCATGAGTCACTCATTCAGACAACGCGTCACAAAAGAGTGGGCCCAGCCTCAGTGCGTCCGGAACACCTTATTTTTCAACAAAAGAGTTAAGTTACATCTTTCATGAAACCTCATACTTCCCAAAGAATCCACAACATTCAACCGGCCACAATGTTCAGCGAGTCCGTGAACGACTTCCTCGTCTGCTCCAGCAAAAGCCCACAGAGATAGTCTATGCTCACGATGTCCTCTTGCATCTTGGCGAAGTCGTGTTTAAGGAACCGGAACACGCGTTCTGGAGTCATTTCCGTCAAAAAATTGATACTTTTTGTGTATGATTCGCTAACGCTAATGATCGCCTGCAACTGATGCTTCGACGCGTCCTCAGTCTCTTGTAATGAGGCAAAAAGCTTCCTGACACGTTTCGAATAGGTCACCGCATTTCGCATGCTGGCAGAAACGTGGCGGGAGTTGGCACCCATGTGCTCTTCACTCTGGACCACGACTTTCTTGAAAAGCAAGAGGTCTCTTTGCAACTCCTCACACACCTCGATACATTCTCCAAGGTTCTGGTCATGTTTTAGGCATTCGGCGTCACTAAGAAACTCGAGCGAGTCATTGAGCACCAAGAACCTGGTGGCCGCCGCTTGGAGCCGATTGATCACGGATATTAAATATTTGCCCATGGTGCTCACGCCTTCAAACGCACAGAGCACGTTCTCTATGGCAGCGCACGCTTGCTGTTTTGCAAGAAGCACCACATCCTGAAAGCTGTGGGATTTGGATGCCGTTTCCCACGAGACCCTGTCTTCTAATTCCTGGAGAATTATACAGATGTCTTGTGAATACCGCTCACTTTTGAATGTGAAAAGCGGTTTCGTCGGCATGAATTCGGATCGGTGCTTCTCCGGCAAGACAGGAGATGGTGAACTCTGCAGAGCCGAAAGTCCATCGAGGTCTAGAAGATCATTATAATCAAATACGTGAATGCCATTTTGCGTCTTATCTTGTACGATTTCTTCATTCTCCAAGGCCTCTTCACAAGGTTCCGGCTCGCCCACACCGAGCTTTGATCGGATCAAGTCATAGTATCGAAACCGTCGGTAATCTTTGTGTTTGGAGCTGAGAAGAGGCACATCCTGGATCTCTGCGTCCTTGAAATTCTGCATATGAGGCTGAAACTCCTCTTCGTCATCCATTTCATCGACATACCCGGCAAATGCTTTGAACGAGGCGATAGAGATATCACCAAATGCGCGTTCAAACGTCGGGCTAGGAAGCCGGGTGTTTTTCCGTTTGATCCTCTTTATTTGCGTGGCTTCGTCTTCATCGTCCAGATCCTCTGTGTCAAAACTGGGCCACTCGCCATCGGACGAAATGTAATAGCCCAAGCCCCTATTGTATGCATCGGGAGTGTTTGAATCGTCATCAAAAATAAAGTAAAGATCCTCGTCGAAGAGTTCAGAAGCCCGGGGCTCGTAGGTGTAACTCATGAAGGATAGGCCACGAGGAAGAATTGCTGCAAACAGAAACAGGCCGCGCCGAACGCTTGCCTTTTAAACAATTTCTTTTTTTTATTATTCTTCTTCTGAGACTTATATAGGCGTAGCAAAGTTGGCATGGCGTTGCAACTCTGGGGGAACATAATACATAACCATGGCATACTGGAAAATTGCTAGAGTGAAGGCGTAGATGAATATGGAGCCTAGGCTTTTTAGTAAACAGTCAGGACAAATACCGCGTATACAGAAAAATAGGTCTTCAGAGCCTCAGAAAATTAATACCAAATAAATCAAACTAAGTTTAAAAATTACAGCAGTGATATTTCTGGTTTGAAGAGATCTTTAATTTTTATGAGGCTAAAGGAAGAAGGCCAAACGCATTAAGTGCGCCAAGGCCGGCATATGGGCCATTTAGAAAACCTGCATATACGCCATTTCAAAACGGGTAAGTGTACTGCACACAGGACAATGGGCTTTGGCGCGCTCGCGTTCAAGCTGACGTGGATGATTCCAGCTCGCTTTGACGGTTCCAAACCACAACCAAACCACATCGAATTCAAGCAGTCCTCTGAAACTGGCAAAATATCAGATCTGAAATTTACACATATTATTTATTTCTTTCAATCCTCTCAAGACTATTGAAACACACATAATGCGTCTGTTTGTTGCCCTTCTAGCTGTGCTTGCAGTCGGCAAGGCCGATTTCTTTGACTTTTTCGGTAACCAACAACAGCATCAGCAACAACAACAACAACAACAACAACAGCAGCAGTTCTCCTTTGAGGACCAAGTGCTCTCGAGCCGGTGTGATGCGTATGTTTGCCCCGACACTTTAGCTTGTGCACCTCTGCCCAACGAATGTCCATGTAAATTCCCATCTTCCCAGCTCAGATGCAAGTTGCCTAACAATCAGTATATCTGTATTTCGAAGCCAGCAGGCAGCTTTAACGGAAAATACGATAAACCTGAGGAGAACTGGAAACTAGATGCAAATGATAATGATGTGAGGGACTGTGGCTGGGTCTTGAGGGCATGGCGGGGGGATATTTAAGAAAATAGGAAATCAGGATGAGTCTTGAATTCGGGCTCAATACAACAAGTGAAGAAATGATGATATGGGGAACCAAAGCCTCGATGAAACCAACCAAGCTGTGAGGGTGTAAACGCAATCTGACCATCGAGGGATTTCATTGTAAGGGAAGAGATGCCAGAGTTATCTGAGCAATAAGTGAAGTGAGTGACTTAGTGATAGAAAATGTGGTTGTGAATCTTTCAAATAAAGGATAAAGAAAAAAGGCAATCAGTCTTCAACGGGGGCGACTGTCGCTTATATAGTAAAACGGTATGAGTACACGTGGTGATTTGCGTTTAGACGAAAGGTGATTCGCGTTTAGACGAAAGGGTACTTGTCTAGTGAGACAACTCGAGAACGTGCGTGTGGTTATGTCCTACCTGACAAGAGAGTACTTTTACACCGCGGATGAAAATTACACTTAAAATGATGGAAAAGGAGGGAACCTCACTGCATCAGTAGAGTATCTCGTTGTCGAGGACTAAAGATTTGAGGGTACATGCCTTTTCACAGACAAAAAAAGTCATGCTTGCAAATGAATGTAAGAAAGTTGTTTTAGTTGGTCACATTAATACAAACCCGAGTTAATACTTTCTGTAGGCGGTCGTGTAGCTCTTGGCGTTGAAAGAAAGGGCCATGTAGTGAAGTTTCGGACATACCGATTACGATGACGGTCATGAAGTCAGTGCCTCGTCATTCTCCGATAGCCATATTCTCACACTCAATAATGAGATGCTCAAAGAGGAAGTAGTTGTGTAACTCGAGGAACAAAACCAATGAAACGCATCCGAGTGGACCCAATTTTGCATCACTTCACTCTTCATGTTTTTCTTCACACCACTGCTGTGGAAATTTCCTCAACCAGATACAGTGTTTTGAGAAACGAATGTCAACTTGTCTCTCTTGATGCGCAACTTTGGCGACATAAACATGCTGATGTACATGAACCCGTCGGTGGACATCAACCACCTAAGAAAAGGCATAAAAGACTCGCCGAAATCTTCAACGCGCAACTGGACGACGTTTGAATGCAGCGCCATTGTTTTTTCAAGCGTGTCGAAGGGGAGTGTGCATAGCAACTTGTTGTCCTCGAAATGATTGAGTTCAGGTTGTAAGACCAAGCCAAAGTAATCCGACGATCGGTTCGCGATGATGTCACCCGAGCCGATGCCCGCGGATTCGGGGGTTGTTTCATCAATGTACCCTATGCTATCTGTGAGAAGCACGAAGGGCGGATCCTGGATGTGATTTCCGCGGACCTCCAAATCCAGTCTCATCGAGGCTACGTGGAAATAAAGATGGAAGTCGGGGTTGTGCATCAACGTGCGGAAGACCCCCTGTTCCAAGGGCGCCTTGTCGTGTAGAGCAAGCAAAAGTGTGCGGAGAAACCTCAACTTGATGATGTTGGAACTGGAGTGTGCGGTGTGCCAATTTCGAGCAAGGAGATCTGTTGGATTTCTGTTCTCGTTCCCGTCGGACTCGAACGCTCTCTGAATGACATTTCGCATTGTGATTCGCCTCATGGCGTCCGACCGAACGGCTGCCGGCAAACGGTTCATATCTTCCATGTTGTAGAAATTGCACGTGCCTGCGTCCAATGATATGAGTATGTGATAATGGGCCACCACTAGATACACCGGTGTCAAGTAAATGTCGAGTTTGATGCGCTGGCCTGCCACAGAAAGAGACCAGGTTTTGAACTTGCTGAGAACGCGAGCAACAATCGCCAAGTACGGCACATGCTGCTGGCCGCCCAGACCCAGGTATATGTGGAGGATGTTCCCGCCAAACCCCGAGGTGTAGTTTGTCGGTTTTAGCCGGGATAACGTGATCCTTATGACCGTGGCAATAAATGCTCGAAAGTTTTCCTCACACCGGAAGTCAAGAACCCGCGAACCCGGTAGTAGGAATTTGCCGATTTCTTTGTCGATTTCAGCTAGTTTGCGAAGTCGGCAGGAGGCCAACTCCATGAAATCATTGTAACAGCGCGAGAGCTCGAAGTAGCACTGCTCGATCTGGGCCGCGTCCTCCGGGTCATTCTCATTGTCAATCACGTAGGACGCGGCAAACATGTAGCTGTGCAATTGGTATAGTTTTCTGCACCACGCGAGCCGGGACACACACACAGACACGGTAGTCGTCGGTATGTCCAATGCTCGGTTGACGGTTTCTTGAAACTCCGCCGAAACACGCGTCGTCTCTAGAAGAATGGCGATGATGGAGTCCCGCGTAGTGAGATGGGACCCCAACACGTTTTCCACCACCTTGTCGCGGCGACGCAAAAACGCCTCGTCCGTGACCACCTCACCGTTTGCGGGGTAGATCTGTTCTATGGAGTCTAGCAGGTATCTACAGTGTCTAAGACCATGCCACACCTGGACTCTGTTCCAGTGCACAAAGTGAACATCGTTTTCGAGCTCGTACGCATGCAAATCTTCTCCAATGTTGGCTTCTATGACCATCGCACAGCACTCCTCCTTATCGAACTGGTTGCGCAACGCCCGGCACGTGTGTGTCAACGCCACATAGTCGTCGAACAGCACGAGCCGCAAGATCTCGTTGCAGATCTCTGTCGGGAGCTCCCACCACATGCAGTCTCGGTCGTTGTATGTCTCGGGCCTCAGGCTCAGTGTGCGACTTGCGAGTGGGTTTGGTGATCGCGTTGTGTCAGCGGGTGGACTGTTGATGTGGACCGCGAAAACGTGGGGCACAGATCAAAAACAAAAAAAAAACGCGTGCGACGCGTGCATTGTTGCAAAAAAAGGTGGATCGATCTTTTGTACTTGTAAAGTGGGGTCCGCCATTTTCACGTCGCAACTGATCAACCGAGCAACAATTTTTTTTTGAAAAAATACAAGGATGCTATTGTGGTGGTATGAGATTATTCAGGAAAACAAAAAAAAAAAAATTGATAAGATGAAATCAAAAGCCTCTAGTGGGGAGCACAAACAAGATTTTCGTAGCCTCCGTTAACTTCGATCGAACGGAATATTGCGGAACCCGAATTGCCTAGATAGGTGCAAATACAATCTCCGTGGTCACACAAAAAGATTTGACCAAAAAAGGCACACGACATGATTGCTGGTGATAGGTTGATAAAGATGAGCTTGTGTGTAAATGATTTAATATTTTAGCGGCCGATGCGTCGGTGCTGACCAACTATAGCCTTTTCTTTTCGGAAGAGAAGTTTGGCTTTATCGAGAAAACTTTCAGAATTCAGTTAACGGATGCCATCAAACCCTTGTTACTCTGTTGGTTTTGGCTCTCCTTCTATCTACGGCTTCTCTCGGATATCCAATTACTACGGCGTGTCTTTTGTATCCTATACCCGTGTGTTCGTATTAGTGATCATGTTCGTATTGGTATCGCTATTGTTACTCATGACCACCATACCCAATTTCATTCATTTTTCTTACAGGTTCACGATTCTCAAAATGAAGGAGTTGAGGAATGCAAGAGAGGCGATGGCTATAAGAAACGGCTCTCCGCTTTCGAACTCGTTTACCATCAATGGCCTTTCCAGAAGCTCACACTCAAGAGCCTTTTTCGTTGGCTTACTATGTGAAACGCTCTTTTGGACACTTCGAATGAGCACAACTCCACCCCTAAAGCCGTTGCGGTCTTAGCATATGAAATCAGCCACTGGAACTCGAACCACTTTCCGTAAACGTTGTTCGCCGGGCCAAGTCTTATGACCAGCAGTTTCGATATGCTTTCCGAGTTCCTCGAGAACAAATGCCTGCTCACTATTTTGGCGCTATAAAAATGTATCTTGCCTGAATTACATGTACTTTGCTTTTCAATCACGTGAAAGCACCTATGGGCTGTTTAAGGCATTCTTTGCGGAACGAGCTGACAAGTGAAACCGGCTATCAGGCAAATGAAGACGCTAATAATCAAGATTACGCCCAGAAGTTGCTGAGGGTTTTGATCACAGTATCTTGCAAAAGATTGACTGATATGAACTCGGGCTGGTTGTACTCCACCTATCTTTACTCGCACCCTCTTTTGGCAGAAAGGTTGAGCACACTTGGTTTTGTCTCCAAGCAAAAGGTTGGGAATGTCAAATTTGAGTAAAGCTAAACAGGAGGCTTTTCTACCGGTAATGCCAGGGAGGCTTAGAAAAATATCTCCTGCGGTCAATAGGAAGAGGATGTGGGAGAAATTTCGGACTCAGGTCTACAAATAAAATTGGAGGCAGCATTGCAATTCGACTGAGTTTCATGATTTCAATTGTTTTCGCTCTCATGTTCCGAGAAATGATATTACTCACCCGAAAAGGGATTTCAAATGTTCTTTTTGTCTTAGAAGGTTGCCTGACCTATATGCCAAAACAGCTCTATAACGAATCTTCGAAATTAAGACAAGTGTTGAGTCATGATTCGATCCGAAGCCCAGGGCAGCGAGCTGGGTTATTCTTTCTGCTTTGAATGATGGACAATTGAAAAGGGCGCTGGGGCGAAGTGAGACAGTGACTAGTTGACGTGACTTTCACATACGGCTAAGGTGAAGAAGAGAGATTAAGTCTTGGGAAAGCTCGTGTCTCGCGATACTCAGTACATTATCCAGATATATAAATGGAGTTTTAGGAGTGGTTGAGTAGAGGATACTAATTTCTGTAATATGATACGGCTCTTCAAGAAAATAGACCAAAGAGAAGGAGGACAGATCGATAGAAATATAGCGATCGCGACGTCCTGTAATTTTACTTAACCTTCTATAAAATTGACTGGTAACACTATTTGTACTTTTTTGGTAGCCTTGTATCTACAAAAAATGTCTGTCGGCCTTGATTCAGTGAGGATTATTGTATGTGATTGCGGCATGGGTACACTGAGTGCTGATCTCACCTCTCAAAGAATTAAGCAAATTCGTGTTAGCTTTTTCTTCCTCTTCACCCTTTATTGCTTTTGCTTATGTGGTATTTATTGCGTAACCTTTTGACAAGTTTTCAGGGATGGCTCGAGACTTGGGTCGAGTCTTACAATTCTCTCCTTTCGAATTCGCTATCTTCAAGCATTTCGATTTCGAAACCCCGGCCGAATATCAACTCTAAAAACAATCGAATGCCTCTACTAAATCCGACCTGTTGAGGAATTAGCGAAGAATAAACGCATATTTCATTTGCTTGTAGTGTTCTATTTGCAGGCTCTTACCTTTGATCTTGAACAATCGTATATACCCGTTAGCTCTAGGACTGTAGATGAACGGACCATTCATTAATGAGGAAAGCCCAAAAGTATTCTTATTTTTTTTTTAAAGAAACATATCGTATTAGAAATTGGCTTCTCCTTTCGAATAGACGGTTGGTATTGCTTTTGATGCTGGCCTTGTCAAAGGGTATTTGACCACAGAGGATCCAGCACCTGAACAGGTGCTAAATGGGAATACTTCCACCTGAAGCTTGCAGTCATTCAAAAACTTGATAATTCGCCGAATCAGATTACAGAACCTTTTTCAATATAGCGCACACTTAATTAGCTTACCTCGGTTGCGGCCCTACCAGATCGAGAGCAATGTTTCCCGTCCGATCAACGTTATTTAAGCGGTCTAGGGCCACACTGAGTAGTGTAGTGGGAGACCATATGCGAAATTGTGGTGCTGCAATCTTTTTTGCAAGGAGACGCACTGAATATCTTTTCCAGCGGGTTCAAAACTCCTAAATTTTACAAGCACGGCCATAAACCTGTGCCAGAATGAAATTACGAGCGTTGGGCCTGCTTTCGAGAAACACCGTGAATACTGCGAAGTCACGTGCTGTGTACATGCCTCCATTGGGACAGGGGGCGACGCTTAGCTTCGTGGGGTAGCAAAAAAAGATACCAAGGGATCTGCAGTCAGGGGCTGATTTCCAAGCCGGTCAAGTTGAAAATTTACGGCATCTCCACTAAAGATGCCTTGTCATTTGCTTAACTCGTTTCTTTTGCCACCTGCACTTTCCGCGTTGCCCCAGATTTCGGCTCGATCTTCGTCCCCCGATTTCCTCGCGCATCTTCTCCACACAAAGATTCCTGACATTTCAGCCGGACATGCCACACAATGAGAAAAAAAATGAGAGTCCCATATTAGTTCCATACTTTTGAAAGCGTGGCTAGTTTTTTCTTCTCCCAATTTCCGAATTGAAACAATACCAAGCATGTTGCATCCGATCCGGAATACCGTGTCAGCAGTGCCCGGTCCTGCACACAGCACGCGTGGGGGTCATGCGGCTTGCATGCGCGAGCCCCCACATCGGCATCGGCGCATTCGATAACGGCCCGGCCTGCTAATCGTCTGGGGACGGCACCGCATGGAAACACGCCCCACATCATATCGAGCACATGCCACTTTAGCTGTGCACACTCGATCTGGACCCGAATTTCAGTAACAAGCAGCTGCTAGCATATGCTCACAGCCCTTTTTTGCACACAAAACGTGACCTGGCACTAGCAAAATCCATGTTCGCCTGGGGTACTTTAGTTTTATATTGACCCCACCTTTTCTGTTGTCTTCTCCTTTTCATCTCTGATTTTCCTCTGCAGCTTCACTTGCAATTTCACTTGCAACTTCACTTGCAACTTCATTTGCAATTTCACTTGCAACTTCACTTGCAACTTCATTTGCAACTTCACCTGCTGTCTGTTGACTTCACGTGCTATTTGTCTCAGGACCACAAGCCATTCTGGTCACCTTAATCACGTGCATTCGGGACAAGCAGACCATTCGAGGCTTTCTTACTTATACTTTCCACCTGAGAGGCCAGATCGAGCTCAAAAGTTCCACATCGTCTTGGAGGAGAGTCAGAAAGACGACTCATCATTCAAATAATAGCTCTCCCGTCTCTATCCCTCACATCTTCTTCAATCTTCCCCCCAACCTTCTCTCATCCTATCTGCATTTTTCACCATGACCATCGGACTTACATATCCACAGCATCCTCGCAAGAACTCCAGCTTCAGCACGGAAGACCGGCGTAGCCTGGGCCTGGCCGTCTACCGATGTTTCCAGAATTATTACCATGGTCAGCGCTTCCTTAATTCCGACCCGCATTATGTCCCCAACTTAAGGCTTACCATCAACCACTGGCAGATCCGAGACTTGGTGCAGATCGACCAGAACACAGGCTCGGTGTTCCATACAATGGACGAGAATATCCGCGTGTTGTCGATGAAAAACCGGAATTGCAGCGGCCCGATCCGGTCACGCAACCATGTAAGCCTCCCATACCGGCCCCGCTGTTTCCATCATGCACCTGGCGGTCTTGTGGTCACGGGTGGCGTGTTGACTACGCTGGCCAAGGCGAATCTGATGGACTTGCCGAACTTGACGCAGGAATTCCATGGCCAGGCCCAGAAAAAGCAGGCCAAGGGTCTTTTTTCCATCTATAGTCCCGCCATGGACGAGGAGATGTCGTTTCGCCTCGGCGACATGATCAACAACGCCGTGAAAATCTACCTGCAGCAGAACTCCGCGTCGGCATACACGGCGTATGTGTGCAACAACGACCTGAGTCTATACCAGGTCGACGTTTCCGACTCGGGGATCCGCGGCAACCGGAACATCGTGTGTGAGCCAAACACCGCCCTCAACAATGTCCACCAGTCTTCGGATGGCCGGATGTTGACGGTGACTGGAGACTCCGGCTCGATCTTTCTCGTGGACCCTTCGCTGAGCGAGCCGGTGGTGAAGACCATTGGAACTCGGCACGACTCCGGGTTCGGCATCTCGTACCACCACAACGAGCTTGTGTTTGCCACGGCTTTCCAGGACGGCACATGCACGATATTTGATTTGAGAAACACCAGCACGCCTCTCCATGAGGTCCAGTCCACGCGTCCTGGTCACCAGCTGGGCGCGTTCCGCACGTGCCGGTTTCTTAATTCCCTGGTGCAAGACGTCTTGGTGGTGCTGGAACACTTGGGAAGAGTGCACCTAATCGATATGAGGGACTTGTCTGAGGAGAGCCACCAGGTGATGGTATTCCCGTTCGCGCTCGACCAGTTTGCACGGTACAACCACCCGATGAAGCAGTTGGAGGACGACTTCGACACCGACATGCACCTGGTGGTGAATGTATATAATCACGAGGCGGCCCACTTCACGGCGCCGTTGGTGTACGACTACACGTACCTCACCGAAGTGAACCCGAAGCTCTTCAAGGGGTTCACATACGAGCCCCAGCAGTTGCCTATTCGGGAAACGGAAGTTTCTGCGAGCGAAAACGAAGCGGTCTCGCCCAACTCGCCCAATTCGCCCGCAAATGACCATACTCCCCTGGTGGACTGTGTACCTGACGGGCCTGCAACTTCTGAACGTATACTTTCCAGAAGAAGAAGAAGTGATATCCGTGATGACACGGGACTCCGTGCGGATCCAAGGATGTCGGACGATCCGCATTTGGACGCCGAGTCGTTTCAATCGTATATGCGGCAATCGCGGGAACTGTACCAACAATCTGTGAACCACATAAACGGCGAGATGGAAATCGCAGGGTTGGACTGGTATGAGAACCAGCTCTTTGTGGGGTGCGAGGATGGCGGCCTTTTGATGTGGGATGTGAACTTGCGTGCCCGCAGAAGTTTCGGCAGCTTTTCGTATGTATGAGATGGGTGTTTGTTTTTCTTATTTCTCTTGGCAGCTCACTTTAGGGGAGGCGAGGAAAGTATGGGAAGAGTTTTAGAGACTGCGGGTTTTCACTTGTGCGTGCAAAAGTGTGCTTAGCAAAAAGCGACGAGTATTGAAAGATTGGGATTGTAATTGTGGACCTTGGGGTTAAGGGTTCCCTGGCACCGCTGGCGGTTGTCTGCGTCTCCGAACAGGACCCGTAAATACACGGGGCCGTGATCGAGGTCTTCCCGGAATAAGCCCGGGGCGTGGCCCTGGTGTTCCTCTTCTTCTTCCAGGAATAGGCACAAGTGGAGGTATTCCAGCTTGTCGTCTTCTTCCGGGTAATATCGGTGGTACTCTGGATTGACCTCGTCTTCCAGGGATAGGTACTATTGGTGGTATTCCTGGTCTTCCTCTTCTTCCTGGTATGGGTATAATGGGATTTCCCCCTCTTCTTCCTGGAATTGGGATAATTGGATTTCCCCTTCTTCTTCCTGGAATCGGTACAATTGGATTCCGTCCTCCTCTTCCTGGAATTGGGATAATTGGATTTCTTCCTCCTCTCCCAGGAATTGGAATAATCGGATTCCTTCCTCCTCTTCCTGGAATAGGAATAATCGGATTCCTTCCTCCTCTTCCTGGAATTGGGATAATTGGATTTCTTCCTCCTCTCCCAGGAAGTGGGACTATTGGCGGTCTATTTCTGCGTCGCCAAGGGAGAATTGGAATTAGACGCGTCCATCGCCGTATGATCGGGGTGTATCGTCTCACTCGAGGAGTAAGCGCAAACACGGTCGTGAATGCCCCGGCCAAGACGGCTGCAACCAGAAAGAACACAGCACCAGCAAGCATGAACGGGAGAATTACTAAAAGTGCAGGAAAGAGAGCGATGCTTTCCAAGACGAAGGTGCCCACACAAACGGCAGAAACTGCCTCCATGAGCACGTTGTTGGGATCACACCAGTCTGTACTTTATTGGCTTTGTGGCGTATGCAGAATAATGTAGTAACGTGTTGAAAGTTAATAAGCAAAAGTAGTAATGCGTTGAGCACAGCTCTAGGATCACTATTAAAAGTATTTGTTTACTTTATCACCTGTCGACGTTTTAGCAATATGAAGCAGTGGTGGGCTCAACTCTCTCTACAAAGTTCGTGCTTAAATTTTGAGTGAGTACGCGACAAGTTTAATTTTATGCATGCCTAGCTCTAACATATTGTACATTAATCTCTGCCGTGTCAAAAAAAGAGTATACATGAAAAGCTTATAGTGGTCTTGATTTCTCGAACATGATTAGTGAAAGGACCCAATAAAAATCAACGAAATACCAGCAAAGGAATGACTCATTGTGGTCTTTGTAATCAGAGTCCATATTATATATGCTTTCGCACAAGGCCACGAAAGAAAGAGATGCGAAAACGCAACATTCAAACGACGAGGCTGAGGTAAGACTTCCTCCAAATCCTCAGGTAAAAGGGGATCAATTTTATATTTGTGACAAGGTAAAAACAGGAAACCTTTGTAACTTGAGTTTCCTTGTAGTGGACAAATCCAATGTTAAAATCATGAAGGCTGTCCAAAGTGAGCGGTTTCCGAATGAAGATTTTGCGAGGTAAATTCTTTCTGTCGGAATCCTGAACTTAAAGCTTTAATTGACAAAATCCGAATTGCCCAGTACACCTAACACCATTCTCTACTGAAACCAGTTCCATTTTCATGAACACTCCCACCAGGCCTCATACGTGATCTAGAGTACTTCAAACCTTGTTCACTTAACCTTGTTTTGCGAGTTTAGGTATGGGCAGTCGATTTCCACATATTCCTGGTTTCCATGATATAAGTTCTGTTGACACTTTCACTGGCAATTTTCATCTTTTTTTTTTCTGAGTTTATTCTTCCTCTTCCTTGGCTTCAGAAAAATATAGTTTAAATAAGCCAACAAAATTATCAGTGCTTTCAGAACTCCTTGGTGAGTTTCGTGATTTCGGACTTACTAGAATCGCTACTCAGGGCCCTGTATTCGACTCCGAATTTGAACCGATATAGAGCCTTCTTCAAGGTCAGCAGAAGTCTAGATTGGAGGACGGCGTAGAGGCCTAACTCATTTATCTTTTGTAAGTGTACATATTACCCCGCACATAACTAATTAACAAAAATAAGGATGCGATTGAATGTGTTTTTATTTTCCTGGTTGACTCCTCCGTTCGTCTTTGCCTTTCAATATCTGATAAGTCCCATATTGATTCGCAACGCGTCTCTTCCTCGCCGAGCAACGATGCAGCCGCACGCCAAAACGCGTCTGCGCACGGGCTCGGTTCACTATATGCAGCTCCTTATATAATGGTATGATGATACACCTGCTATAATCCACCATAAACAAGATTTACAACCGAAAATGAGAGCAGTACCTTTTTTTCCAGATAGAAACAAGACGCATAATCACCTATTAATCACCAATGTCTCTATCCGCTTGGAAACTGGCACCCAAGACGCGAGCCTCATAATGTAATGTCCTGTATGTAGCACCCACAACACGTCTACTACCAAACACTATTTTCACCATCAGCAAAACCACCCCACACTGACGAAAACACACGAAAACACCCAAATCACGTGAACACATCGCATAGTCGTGCTGGAAAATGTATATAAACCCCGCACAGTACGGCCACGCGTTCAACGAAATCAAGCGCACGTCGTCGCTGCATCTGACGTGCAAGCTCATCTTGTTTGTGTCTTGTCTCAGCATCGATAGCATCTGCACCGCCAAAGTGCTTAGTCTCGTGCTCAAAAAATCGCTTATCCAGTACCAGTTGATTCCGGTGGTGGGCTACGCCGACTTGAAGGACCATTATCAGAAATTGGACGCCGATGTGGCCAACGTCATGTTGATTGGATGTGGCGCGATGATCGATTTAGAGACCTTCTTCGAGATCGACCCCAACGAGTTTGTGGTTTCTTCTGAAGACGGGTATCGCGCCCAGGACGACTTTGATGACCTAGACTTACAACACCAGCTCAGGGGGCCCAGTTTCCGCCGAAAAATCTACGTTATCGACGGCAGCAGGCCGTGGAACTTGGACAACATCTTTGGGCTGGAAATGGTGGTGTGTTTCGACGACGGGTTCATTGAAAAACACCTTACCGCCGAGCGTGATAGTTACAAAAAGCTTGTGGACGTTTCCGACCACGAATCCGAGACCGACGCGGACTCTGACAATGACTCAGAGACCGATACTGATGCCGATGAGGCTCTTGACGTGGAAAAGGAAAACGAAGCGAATTCGGCGGGCGAGGAGTCGGACGAGGAGACCCGTGAGATCCGCAAGCGCAAAAACGAAGAAATCAGCGTCAAGAAATTCAAAAAACAACGACGCAGCGAGCTCCGAGCCAGTGAAGAAGTGTTGGAAAACTACTACAACCAGGGGACGGCGATCTTCACCGCCACCACCGCAATCATGTATGCCTTGCTCGCGACCATTGGTGAGACCAACCTCGAAAACCTCTGGCTCTCGATCATTGGGCTTTCGTCCTTGGATAGACTACATCCCGAGGTGTACGATAGAATACAGCCTCTATACAAAGAAGAAGTGCATCGGCTAAGCCCGTCGAATTTGAGCGCGGAGAAATCCGCCGATCTGACCACGCTTGCGATCGACAAAGACTACCATCTCTTTCTTCTCAGGCACTGGACGCTCTACGACTCCTTTTTCTACTCCTCTCTCGTCAATTCCAAACTCAATCTTTGGCGAGAGGACGGAAAGAAGAAACTCCACAAGATGTTTGCGAAAATGGGTATCTCGCTCTCCGTTGCCCAACAGAAGTGGTTGTACATGGACATCGGCATCAAGAAAAACCTCCCGGTGATTTTCAACAAGTACCTTCCCCAATACGGACTCGAAGGCGTTGTGCGTGAAGGATTCGTTAGAACTTTCGGGTACATGGGCCAGCTCTCGGCCATGGAGTGTGTAGAAGCCTTGACGGCGCTTTTGGAGTCGGATGATCGGGCACTTAGTGATCCGCATAAGAAGCGGGGCGAGGACCCACTCACAGAAACCGATGAGATCAGTTCGCGAATCGAACTAAAGGAGAAATTGTGGGTGGTCAATTTCTGGTCGTCTTGGGACGCGCTCAACATGACTACAGTAGGAAAGGCATCTCGTGTGGTCTCCTCCAATCTCAATCCGAATTTTGGAGGACTCCGCAAACTCAAGGGCTTCGACCTACTAATGCATGGGCTCGAAGGGGCAAAGGCCATGCAGCAGATTATTTTTAGAACAGGCATGTCTGTGTTGGAGAGAGGCTTCATTAAGAATCTCCGCATCTACAGGTTGTGCGTGCTAAACGACGGCGCGATTCCCGACCTCCAGCTTTTCAATAACCCGTTGATCTTGTCGAAATTGGGTAATTGGCTCTTGGAAAACATCAACGAGGCGGAACTCTTGAACTTCCTCTCGAAAAAAGACGACAACTTGAAATCCAACGTGTTGAAGCCGCTCGTGGTGGCCAGTTTGGACCGCGCCAGTGACACCTATCTTGTCATAGGTCTTGCACCTAAGTACCCTCGGGGCTTAGATAACACAATGAAAGCGAAGTTGGCAAAACAAAACAACGACAAGAGGGGCGGTGACGCGGCACTCATGACGCGTCTCAACACTTTCAGCGTGGCGTTCCAAAAACTAGCCGCGACATCGGGAGCCAAGGTGAGAATCAACAGTTTCGACTCGTCGATCATCGAGATCAGAAAAGACGACCTCTCGCCCTTTTTAGAGAAATTGACCCTCAGTGGGTTGATCTAGAGCGGGGGGCCACACTCACCATGTCCATCATTAGAATCCTTGCATATTAGCATAAACCCAGCATCTTTACTTATAGGCCACACACAGCAGTGTATCGTAAACCAAACCTGTTATCTCTGTTAACTTATACCCTAAATACCGTCTATACCGTCTATACTTGCTTCTCGAGCAAATTAATGTGCTCGACCTGCTCGATTCCACGCGACTTGTTGGTGTCCAACTTGAACAAGTTCTTATGCTCCACCATAGCCCTTTCGGAATCTTCTCTTGCACCTGCCATAACATAATGGTGGGCCCTTCTCGCCGGAATCGACCGGTCGAAAAGCTTGTCCATGTCTTCCAAAGCAATACCTTTTGTCTCTGGAATGCAGAAGTACACAAACGGAATCGAAAGCACCGCCAACGACGCAAAGAAAAAGTAGATCCCGTACTGCATCTTCTCGATCATGAGCGTGGTGAAGCGGGACATCACGAAGATCGGCACCCACGACACGGCGGAGTTGATGGCCTGCACAAACGAGCGGATGTTCTGGTCAAAGATCTCACTGCCCACGACAAACGGGCCTCCGGACCATGCAGCAATGAAGGACGCGATCCACACGTACATCATCACAATAGCCGCCGTGCCGCCGGGACCGGCCTCCACGCCCGGCTTGGTTGGGTCGTTGACTTTCAAGTACGACCCGATGTACCAGAAACAGATCGCACAAACTGTTGACGAACACATGAATGCTTTTCTTCTGCCAAACGAGTCCACGATGACCAACACGTAGATCATAGTGACCACGGTTTTCACCACACCAAACATGCCTGTAGAAAACAACGTGGCGTTTGTGCCCTTGACACCCAAACTGGCGAAGATCTTGGGCGAGTAGTAGTTGATCGACTGGATGCCCAAAAAGTTCTGGAAGAGAAACAATGTGCAGGTGAGCCCCATGCGGTAGAGAATCTTGTAGTCGCCACTGCCAAAAATCTCCTTGACGGGATCGAACAAGCCCAAGCCGACCTTGGCCCGCTGGCTCTCGATCGACTCTTTGACCTGATTCACTTCGAAAATGATGTACTCGTCATCTTCAGGCAAGTTTCTGAACCACGTCAAGTTCTCGATGGCCTTGTCGTGTTTGTTCACCGAGAGAAGCCACCGCGGCGACTCCTTCATGATGACAGCACCCGCCAAAAACATCGCGCTCGGAATGAGTTGCACCGCAAAAGGAATAAACCATTGTTTCTTGGAGCTCGGGATGTGCGAGTCGATGCCGTAGTTGATCCAGAACCCGACCAAGTCACCGATCCTCCACCCGATTTCGTACAACGCGATCACACGCCCACGGATCGCGGGGGGACTGATTTCACTCAAATACACGGGCGTCAAGTTGGTGGAGAAGCCCACGGCTAGACCCGCAATCACACGACCTGCGTAGATGGGGCCCAAGCCAGTGGCCAGATTTGCAGCCAACATGATCGCAGAACCAATGGTGATGGTGGTGGCGGCAATCATGAGCGGGATTTTCCGGCCAAGATAATACGAAAACGGATACGAGATCAACGACCCAAAGAAACAGCCTGCATGGAACACGGAGATCACATTGGAGGTGACCAGGCCCCGATGTTCCTCGGTCATTGTGTCTAGCCCAAACTCCAGGAGAAACGAGTCGAGGGCTACGGTGCCTCCAATAAATCCTCCATCATATCCAATGATGATAGCTGCGGCAGAAGAGATTAAAGCTGTGAAGTAGATCCGCCAGTTGTACACCTGAGGAGGCGTGGGTCTGTCTTCGATTTTCTCGAGCAAGTTTTTTAAAAGAACCGCATCTTTTAATTGATGGAGCGTGGACTTCTTCTCTGATTTGTCGTATGGCGTCAAGTCAAATTCAGACGACCGGTCGTCGGTGCTCTTCATGCTGGTGCTAACCGAAGGTTTCATATTAGACCGGTCGCTATCGGCAGTACGGGAAGAAAAAAAATAGAACTAGTCTGGATACGCAAGTGTCGCCCGTTTTCTGCTGCTCTTGGTGATAAACAGTTTTTGTGCGCTATTCAAGAACCTGCAAGCCGACGCGATATTAAGATGTGAAGATCAAGGCAGCAGAACTTGGGGAAAACTTGTACCTTAAGTATGAGCCATCGTTGTGGGTGAGACGCACGCGATTCAAGATCTGTGACGCACATATGGAAATATCGTGCGCACAGAGCAACGTTTGTGCGGCGCGCACCCCCACATTATGACTGTGCCCCCACGCTCAGTGGAGGGTAATCGGGCACATAGTGCATTTTGCCCCCACGGCCCCCACGGATCTCCGCATTTTCCACACAACCCCACGACAGATGATGTATTATCGACTTACCCCGGACTTTCGAATCATCTTTCAACGGCTTATTCAAAAATCCTGATTTGAAAAGAAAAAAAAAAAAAGAGAAAGATTTCATTTTCAGTATAAACTCATTTTGTAAGTGCGCTGGTACTCAAGATCGCCCTCATAAATGCTCTCAGTAAACACATATGAAAAACAATGAGACAGGTTCGCATGTCAATACTTCTGAAGCATTATCTCAATACTTTGGCGGCTCGTATTTTAAATGTTCCTCTTGCTTCCGATGCGGGGATGCAAACGCCTTTAATTTGGAACGTGGGGGCGCCCGGTTTGCAGCCTCAACATCCGAATCTTCCTGCGAAGTCTGATCTTCATACACTCTCTACTAAAACGCAAACTCGCCTAGCTCTTCGGTCAACTCATTGATCTTACTTATGAGTTCCGCCTTGTTTTTTTCCAACGTGATCAACTCGTCAAACTTCCGCTGCCGCTTTGTGTCCTCGATCAAACTCTCGATGATAAATCGCTGTTCACTTGTTACCATAAGTTGCTCGCGCAACTCCCTGATTTGCTTCTTAGTTAGGCGCGAGTTTGGGGTAGGCAGTACAGTGGCAGAAAGCAGAGAGCTCGATTTCAGCGCGCCTTCACCGATAGCCACTCCACCCAACTGACTAGCCAACTTCTGGTGTTCTGCGTCCTGGAAACTTTCGTTTAGTTGTTTGAGCTCCAAGATCGCCTCCTGCAAATACGCCGCCAGGGCCTTGTAGATATTTGTCACGAGTTTTGCGCTATGCACAGGAACCAACTTTCTCAGTTGCGGATCGATCGCAAAGAACCGGCTCATGAACGAATTGACCATGATTTCGAGGTCTTTCACGGCTTTCCGCAAACGTACGCGTAGCTTGTTAATCTGGTGGTTATGCGCCTCCGTGTTCTCCTCAATTAGAGTTTTGTAGCGGGCCATGGAGTTCACGATCGTGGCCTTTATTGCCAAAATCTGGTCATATGCATCAAGCACATCCGAAGTATTCTGAGAATCTGTTTGTGCATTCACACGCGATGGGTGAAGAAGCAGGTTCTTGCATATCTTGCAAACTCTGATAGAAAAGCCCGTGGATGAAAATGCGGAGCCTGGATCTACCTGAACAAGAGTTTCCCAGTTGCTTTTCACTAGTGGCGAATAGTTTAACATATGAAGTTTTGTTAGTAGAAGGTTCATGGGCACTTGCGCTGAGCAGAATTCGGCGGGATCGTCCAGACTAAATGACCCGTCATTCACTATGCTTCCACAAAGACGGCAGTGGTGTTTTCTGATCAAAAGATCGAATTTGATGAAGCAAAGTTTACAGTGAGACACGTCTTCATCAGCCTGCCAGTTTCCTGCACCGACAATCTCCTTTTCAGCGCCCAAGACCTGCTTTTTCGAGAAACCTGTTTGTTTGGAAAACGACCCAAAGTACGGAAGTAGCCCCTTTTCTGTCTCTAGGTCATTCAAGTATTTTCGAGAGTGCAAATCAGCGAGTTTGAGGAAACGGGCATGGATCGTACTTCTCGCTAAATGTTTCGCATCGATAGACCGGCGTCGGAGAGTCATAAATTCTTTCGTACAATCCACAGACTTCACTTGCGTGCCCAACTTCACGCCTGGCTTTTTCATGTAACAATCGTAGCATACCTTTACTAGCATGCCATGTTTAGAATCGTACGTTGGCATTCTCGCGTTTGTACGCAAATCCACCGGCCCGTTACTGAGACGGGCCTGGAATTGCGTGTGCGTGTGACAGAAAAGATCGCCACACTTGCGGCAGTTTACGATGCCGTTTCTCACATTGAGAACGTTCTTGCAGCCACGAGCATCACAGACCTGCAGGCCCAGATGAGATAAATGTTTCCAGTGGGCACGTGACAATCTTGCCGATTCGCCAGACTCGAATCGGGCGGCTATGCGTGCACTATCGCTGAGACTGAACCGAGACGTGTCTTCATGCACCTCGAGTTTGAGGCGACGTTTGTGCGGGGTCGATCTGGCGGATTTCGGGCTTTTTTCGTGCAAAACAGTTCTCGGAATTTCCGAAACAGTTGTTTCCGGTGACTCGTCGGGTTCGGCGCTATGTGCATCGTCAATGTGCCGATTTAGCTGGGCTAGAGAGATCATCGTTTCCCCACATATAGGACACGCATAGGACATCGCATTCGAAGCGGGGTTTATAGGATCTGGCGGGTCTTGAGAGGACAGAGGTGCCAGAGTGCTTTTTCCATCCAATTTTAGATTCTCTGGAGTCAGCAAAGTGTCATCTTCTAGCTCCATTACGGACTCGCTTGTGCTTTGAAGATTGAAGAAACTCTAGGCACGGCACGGTTGTGAGCTAGCCGTGTATGTCACGTGATCTACTATGCACTACCGCAGCATCGGGATGATATTCAAGAAGGGTAATAAGAGACTTTGGGTGAAAAATCTGGCATAGACTGTGTTATAATGTTCAAGTTGCCGTGTGAAATCTTTGTCTTACGTCAAAAAAGAAAAAGACTGGATGATGTGGCATTTTGGCGAGAAGAGGGAAAACTTATGTTTTGAAATCTCGTTTCAGAAGATGTGCATACAGTCCAGAACATTGCCTTATCCAAAATTCCAAATCGATCCAATCGAGAGGAGCTAGCTATGAAGACAAAAGTCTTCTGCTCGAAACAACTGGTCATTCTTGACTGTAATTTCTGAATGGAATAAAATAAGTCTCAAAATGAATGCAAGCTTGCAAGCGTCGGACGACAGAACATGTTGAGTCTTGCCTCTGGCACTGCTGAATGAAGCTGTCAATTTTTTTTATAGCTTACTGCTCATTTTTAAAAGGACTACAGCGAAGAAGAAAAAACAGAGAGATCTTTGTATCTGACACTTTCATAGTTCAAAGAATCTTGCCTTTGGAATCCAATTCGAAGGTTTAACACGTTCAATGTAGAGAGATGGCAAAAGAGGGCCCAAGGATCGGCGTTCTACAAAAGTATACGATGCTTTGAGGGATATCAACATCTTTCCAGCACCGTTTCAAAAGTCACGAATTTATCTGTATTTATACATATGGGTGGGACACCAGATCACCTGTAGCAAGCTAGCAGAGTGTCCCCTTTGGGGCAAGACAAGCCGGTCAACACCAACTGCCTAGTTCCCATTTTTAGTCCAGAAAACGATCAATTTTCATCTTCAATTCCTCGTTCCCCGCTCCCCAAAGCAGAGCAAACTTCTCTGGTCAACTCTCCTCTCATTTACTGCAACTTCTGCACCAAGGACTCCAAAACCGAACCAAAGTCCAAGTTTGGGTCCTCGAAGTTGATGCTGCTGGAAGCAGGGGCAGACGCCTTCTCCTTAGGAGGGTTCAACTTGGCGTACTCGGCCTTGGCCTGCTTAATCAACTTCTCCTCTTTCTTCCATTGCGCGAGCTTCTGCTGCTGCTCGTGGCTCAGCTCGAGGTTGTGTCTATGGACGAATCCGTAAACCACACCGGCACCGAGAAGAGAGTATCTAACAACGTTGAAAGCAGACATTTTGTGTGTTTGATGTTTTAAAGACTATGGGATCTCGTTTCTATGTCCGAGCTTTAGCGGTTTTTTTCGCGCAGGCTCTGGCTCTGGTGCGGTTTTTGATTGGACACGACGCCGGGGCCGACGCGCTGTGTGCAGGTAGAGCTAATACAGTCATCATTTGAATCATGGAGAATCTTCCTTTATCGCAACTAAGTAGAAATTTGGGGAGTGTGAAAATATCATTTGAACATAAACAGACCATTATTCTATATTGAAAATTCCTCGTTAGGAATGTGCGTTTGGTATTAGTATCCAGCTTCGGGTAGTAGGCTTTTCTACCGAGGCAGAAAGTTGAGAAATGATATTGAGGTAAAAGGAGAGCTACTTATTTTTTTTTTTTTTTGGTAGACTTCAAAGAATCATAATTGTTCCGACACCTTTGAATAGACCAGCTTTATGCTGCCTTCTTGAGATCCATGGCAGTTATGGAACCAGGTATGTGAGTTTGACTGGTCTTATGGCCTGCACTTATGGCGCCGTCCAGCATCACCGGTGAAATCTGTCTGTAAAAGAAATTGATTACTTCAATAAAACTGGTCCTCACAGTCTTCTAGTCTTTTTGTTTTGGTCAGGAATATTCGATGGATAGTGGTAGTTTTGCCTCTACGCATCACCTCATTGAAAACTACTCAACCCATCACAGCCCCGAGATCTCGAACTGAATCTCAAATCTGGCAATTACACAGAGCTCTTTGTTTCTAATTGCAAACGAAACTAAACAATGTTTACCTCGATAAATTAATATAGATGAGGAAACGGTTGTTGCAAAAAGAAATTGCCCTTCCGCCTCGAAATTGCACGTATCTTGTCTAATCTTTTGCCAGGACACATTCTTGTATCTTATGCTTCCAGTCGCAGTCGCAGCCGCAGCCGCGTAAAACTACGCATCAGTGTCCCTCATTTTCAGTTTCAGTACCTCATTTTTTTTCAACCCATTTCGGGCCATTTCAAACGATGACGGATTTCCCCAACAACACTTGAAGAAGTTTGTTTCACCTTCGCTTATCATCTCGGACCCGCTCACCTCAGGTTTGCAGTATGTTATGAACGATCACGCGTGGCTGCAAACGCCCTTTGCTCCAGCAGAGCACAAAACATTTGGTCATTTATCCACCCCAAGAAAATGACAAGATTTTCAAACAAACATAATAATTGGCACGATCAAGGTTTCCCGCTGTATTTCAAGGCTCCGGGCCTGAATGACTGCATGGCCGGGCTTACTTTATTATCTCCAAACCTTTCTTTCTACTTGTTTCTTGTTTATTTGCGAGCTAGCACTCTTTCAATATAACTGCCCACACCATGACCCTGCCCTTCTACCTGCCATTGACGCTGCCCATGACGCTGCCCATGACTCTGCCTATAAGCTTAACATTTGACTTTTTCACACCTTCTGATCTCCGGGCGCCGGTCGCCCCAGGTGAAAATCCAATCATCCGTGATTATCTTCTTTTGCGCAGACAAAGAAATGGTGGCTTAGTATCTGATAATTCCACACCCCTTGATGACTACTCGTCTTGTCGAAGTGACTCGGTGCTGCTGTCCGAAGACTCGGGATTGTCTCTCGGGCATACACATCCGGAACAGACCGATGAAACGTCACAAACAGGTGTGCGTTCCGAATCAGCCAGGCAAAATCTCAGCGGCATAACGCTGCGTTCCGCTTTTGCGCCCATTCTTAATACAGACTCCGAGGGGCTGGGGTCTCGGCCAACTCCTACAGCACCGCCGCCACCGCCTGTTCCATTGCGAAGCCAGGCGATATTGGCACGCTACAGAAGATTGATGGAGGACCTCGAGGTCCTGCAAGGAATCCGGGTCTTGACATTTTCCGACGCAGAAACAGACGAGTCAGATACAGATGATAGCTCCTTTCTCGAGCTGATAATTGCAGTGGAATCCCGAAGCAATGGTGTACATTCAAACGATATTGTCAGGTGGCTTGCGGAACATTTCAAGAGGCTGCGCAAATCAAGACATGTTTCCATTGATGGAATCATGATGCTGAATAGAAACTCCCCGCCAGTCAGTGGTTCACTTCCGGGCCCCAATAAAAGTCTCAACAGGAGCTATAGACGGTGGCCTCTGCGGTTGAAACCGCTGAATTCACAGATTCTGCGTCTGAAAAGCAAAAACAACAACAACGTTTTCACCCGCTTAATGAGCCATTGGCGTGTTGCTCGAAAACCAGAGCCACAGCCTGCGCTCTTGGTGGATCGAAAACCGGGCGATAGATTTTCCAGCTTTTTTTAACATTTGTGGCCTTTTCTGTTGAGAAAAAATTATCTTCTGCTTGCTGGGTGAGTTGACGTATACTACTATCCCCATGGGTTCATTTAAAGCATGGCCAGTAGGTAGATGTGGCTAGGCTTCACGGTTAAGGGCAATATTTTGGAATTCAAACTCTATGTGCATATAATTTGACTCTCGTGAAATTATTGTTAAGCTGGTATTTGGGGATGGTTCATTTCGTTCTCATGGGGGCATTTTGCATACGGACATTTGAAATGGTTTCATTCGATACAATGTTTTGAAGTCGGGCTCAAGTTCACCGCTTTAGCCAGAATTCTTCGAAACATGGCCCAGTGAAGTCTGTTTCGGGTAGTGAAAGGTGGCAGGGCTTATGTCGATATCTGAATACATCGTACGTGTGTATACTGATATCGTGCAAGAGATACTGTGATCATTTTGTTGAAACAGTCTGAGATTCATCCTCCAATGTTTTAACCTTCAAGAAAGACAGAAACATGGAACTTGTTCTCTCTCGTGGATTTCAAAAGAATAGAGTAATTTAAGACGACCTGTGAATTATTCAAAGAGGTCCCCCGGCGATAGATAGCTCATTGTGACGTCGGTGACCCACCTAGTCTGATAGCTGAGCATATATAACTCGAACTTTTGAACTTGCGGATTTTACGTAATCTAGGTTCTGAAACATCATAGTGAAGCAGACCGTTTGGTATAAGGAATATGTTTTAAGAAATTTGCTTTGTTGTTCATATCGTGAACCTCGAAGAGCGAAATCAAATATACACCCTACAGAAAAGTCGTACCCTTATAGATATATAGTTGTCCCTTCTTCTGACGCACATATCTTCTGTCAGCCAAAAAGATTACAGCCCATGAAGCCTTCAGTAATACTCTGGTCTAGTGCACTTTTCTTGCTCAGTTTAGATGCTCATGCAATAGATTACGACATGGCCCAAGGAGTGGCCACATCCTATACTGTTCTATACGACCCATCACTCTTTATAAACAACTACCGAACAGCCAACCTAAACCTAAACCTAAACCTAAACCTAAACCCAGAAGATTCTGAAAGAAGCTCAGCTGTGCAAGATTGCGAGAACAATCTAGAGCTATTTTTCGACCTCTTAAAGGGTTTCATTTCGGAAAAGAGCTTTGATGTGGTGTCTTTCAATGCCCGATTAATGGAATTAAGAGGGAAGCTTACTCAAATATCAACTGATATAAATGGTAATCCCACCTGTTCGGGCCTTGAAACAAAGCTCAAAATAACAACAGACCTGTTTCAGGCAATGATCGATGCTGCTGAACTTTTGCAGCATTATCAAAGATTGAGTGCACCGGGCAATCGCATACTCTACAAAATGATAGAGCTCAATGTGCGAATTATGGCCCTCTACGATCTTGAAGGAAATTTGGATATAAGTGATAAGGATAACTCAGAAAGAGTATTGAGGCTCGTTCTGGGAATGTTGTTTTGGGAAGACCGGTTCCAAGAACTTCCGGGTGTTCCGCATGGTATTCGGCGAGTTTTCGGCACCCAGCTCACTCGGGCAAAATCCACTCTCACGAAATTGCGGAAACAGTTTACGGGCACAGATGAGTTTTTTTCAAAAGGCCTCTGTCCCAGAAGCTGTTTAAAAAGGTAAAGTACTTAAATGAATTCGATGTTCCATTGTCAAACAAGAAATCATTTTGGTGAAGGTTTAACGCGGAAACTGTAGGATAGGTGTTTCACTGTGGACCAAATAGAATTGAACTCCTTTATATAAGCACTTCCACACTAGAAATTCTGTTCTGAAATCTTTCTGGGCTACTACTCTCTTTATTTGAAGCTGAAATTTGTCTGAATCAACCAAAACACGAAATAGCGGGCGAAAACGAAGGGTAAGTTTCACCTCCTTTCAAGTCGACTCCTTATATGAATATGATATTGCAATGACATGCCAAAAAGTATTTATTGACGAAATAAAGGATGCAGCCCTTTCGAAGAGTCAATGGTTTAAGATAGGTGAAGTGGCTGAAAGAAAACTGCTTCGCATGGGTGACTTTTCTAGCTGTAACCAAACTCCAAAATATTGGATCTGCAACACCACATCTTACTGCAAAGTTCCTGAAACGCTTTCAATTTGAGGGCCACCAGGAATTTGATCGAGACTTTTTCATACCCCCAGTTGGGATGTAAAACAGATAGTAGTGAAAGCAGATGCTATAAAAAGCAGCGCAAGCCCATCTTAGTGTAGTATCTAAACAATACTTCTTCATTTTGTATTCTCTTGACATAGCACCCAATTCTATCAAGGAAGAAGCAACTTTCGAAAAATGTGGAATTTAACCATCTTCTCACTTCTCTCGGTTACGCTTGCACATGAATACATTCGGCCTGGTACCTTGTACGTTTCCATGATTGATCAGGGGCCAACGCATCGGAATTTGAAAGCTAAAGATGGGAGTTTGTTAATTGGCGATAGTATTGTCACGAAATTTGAATTTGATGTGGAAGGAACCTTGAAGAGCGCAGAAACGGGCCAGTTCTTGACAGTGAATAGTGAAGGGCTTGTTGTCCCCACAACCGAGCTAAGAACAGGGTTCCTGGTGGACTCGATGGAAAATTCACGGTTTCAAAGACGCTTGTCATACAAAGGCGACAGTGAGTTTCAACTTTGCGGCAACGGCCTGGTGGCGTATAAGAGCAAATGTGACGGGGCCCGCAAAATCGAAATCACGTACGAGGACCTCTTCCATCCACGGAAGTAAGCTTTGTAAGTAGAGTAGGGCTAGAAATCGGTCTATCGGTTGCAATGTCTGAGGAAAGCTTTCAGTGGTATGCAGAGTCAAAAGAATGGGGCTGTCCCTTTGCTGTCCATGTTCCTTTCTGGCTCTACGAGTTCGTGTCTCGAAGCTTGATTTATTATGAATTAACATTTTGCCTTTCTGAACACAGTAGAAAATGTCTTAAGCAGGATAGCCAGTGACATGAGGCCGTTACGATTTATCATGAAAACTCTCAGTAGGACGCCTCACATATGGTGTCCTGCGTTGTCACATGAAGAAGAATAACAGGTTCTTACCTAGCATAAATTGCAGTGCAAGCTAGAAATCTTCATAGATACTAGTAGCTGCTAGGCGCATACTGAGAAAATTCGAAAGTTTGGAAGTTCTTCGACCTGCCTGAAGAAAACACAGGCCCCGCAAATCCTGCGGGTGTCTAGTAAGAGGCGCACTGTTCTCCAAAAGTGTCCGGGCCGTTTTTCTCTTCATCTTGATTGTTAAAAAAGAAAAAAGGTCAGGAATTCTTTGAAAATGAACGTTTCGTCACAAACCAATACCGTCCCATATTTTCCTGTTTTTTCCGAACTTTTTATCCTCGCCTGGAGCTCAAAGGTAAAAGGTAAAAGATAATGCACTACAACCGGGCCTGTATCTCAGACTCGCTTCAGTTGCAGCCACTCCATAGTTATGGTTGCTCTAAGTCTACGCGTTCCCGTTTTTGGCCCCGCAGCCTCACAAGAACCACAGGATATATTCACAGGTACCAGTTATTTTCCCCCACAAGTCGAAAATTAAAGAAATTATGGAAACATTATAAAAACACATTAAATATCACATGCCTCAGAAACAACTTTCCCAAAAAGAGGTTTCAAAAATGGATTGTTTTCCCCGATTTTAACCCACCTCAGTTCTCCCCAGATATGCCCCCATTATCCATATGCGCTTCTAGACCCCCGCTGGTGGCCCTAACACGCAGGCCCAATCCCACGCTCTAAGGCCGCGGCATCACCGGCCCCATTCCTTACTCCACCTTTGGAATATCGAATGGACTCAGCACCCGGCACGAACACCCCCCTGCCGCCTGCTGTTCGCCACAAAAACAAAGTATATATTACCCGCCGACCCTGCGTGTGCACCCTTGTGTTTGTGTCACTTCTTTTCGCGCTTTTTACCATGTTCGTGACGCCCCTCACTAGATCGGGCGCCGTGCGCTGGGCCATGCCGCCGGCGGTCTCCACCCGCTTGTGTGCCCGGCGCAACTTCTTTTTCAGCGGCCGCAAGATGGCATCGGACACCCACGGCCCGGAGACGGGCTGGACCGGGACCGGGCCCGACGCCGACGCCTCGCTCGCGGCACACTCCTCACTGGCCCCCTCGGCACTATCGGCCGCGTATAACTACGACCAGGCGTCGTTCGACCGTCTCTTGGCGTACCAGGTGGCGGTGCTGTTCCAGCCAAAAAGCCGCGACGAACCAAACATCTTCCGCCGCAAACTGCAGCCAAAGGCACCCGCACAGTTGCTGCCCCTGGGCGAGGACAACTTGTTTGTCTCTGCGCAGTCCAGCGACGGATACATAGCTGTAGGCGTGGCCGACGGCGTGGGCGGCTGGTCCGAGGCCGGCTACGACTCCAGCGCGATTCTGCGCGAGTTGTGCCACCAGGCAAAGCTGCGGTTCGAGGCCACCTCCGATAAGAAGACGCTCACACCGCAGAACTTGCTCACACACGCGTTCCAGGACGTGCAGGAGTCGCCGAAGGTCGAGATCGGCGGCACCACCGCGTGTTTCGGGATCCTCACCCCGGAAAAACAGCTCAGGGTCGCCAACTTGGGCGACTCGTGGTGTGGTGTGTTCCGCGACCATAAACTCATAGAGGAAACGCTGTTCCAGACCCACAACTTCAACACGCCGTATCAGTTGGCCAAGATCCCCAAACAGATCTTGCACCAGGCCGAGCTCCAGGGGAAACGGTACATAATAGACTCCCCGCAGATGAGTGATGAGTATGTGTGGGACCTTAAGAAGGACGACGTGGTTGTGTTCGCCACCGACGGCGTCACGGATAACGTGATTCCGCAAGATATCGAGATTTTCTTGAAGGACCAGTTCGCCCAAAACACGCCGTTGCCGGAGATCTCTACACAACTTGTAAAGCAGGTGGTCAAGGTATCCAAGGACCCCAACTACCCTAGCGCATTCGCGCAGGAGTTGTCCCGCTTGACGGGCCAGCGGTACATGGGCGGCAAGGAGGACGACGTCACGGTGGTCATGGTGAAGGTGCTTTAGAGGGTGCTTTGTAGGGTGCTTTGAAGGGTGCTTCAAAGCACACCGTTGTGTAAACCCAGAAGGAAAAGAGTGAAAAGAGTACATAGAAAAGAGCACCTGCAAGGGGAGCTTTTGCCAGTTTCCGGGCCATGCATTAAAAATAAGGTTGGCGTGTTCGCATCTATAGAGTAGACTTAGCTTTCGTCCATGTTATTCACGAGACTCATGATCTTCATCCGGTTGGCCTTCTGCGCCGCCTGCTCCTGGGCGATCCTCTCAGTGAACCTATTGTCCTCTGGGAGTGCCAAATCCCGTAGACTATTGGCCTTGGAGAGAAACTTGAATGCCTTTGGCTGGTCCCTTCCTCCCTGTGAAGATGATACTAAACTCGAGGGTGTTGGCATTTTCAAGGGCGCAGAAGTGCGGTTGTTTTGCACGGAAGCACTGAGAAGATGCTGGATCTCGTCGTCCATGCGCCGCTCCTCCTTGCGCTCTGCGGCGGTTCGGAGCTGGAACGCCTGCTGAGCCTCCTCCTCGTCGACCTCGTCTTCATAATCAGAACCAAGCTCGCTTCCCAGAGAGGTGTCATCGGAATTCTCGTCGCTCAGTGTGTCTTCGTCATCGCTCAGCACAAGCTCGTCGTCAATCGAACCCTCGTTCCCAGATACATCATTCTCGGAATCAACCTCGTCTTCGCCCGAGTCCGAAACGTCGAGCGCGGAAAGATCGGAGTCCACGGACTCCAAGTCATCGTCTTTGTCCTCAACTGGATCTGCTGGTTCTTGTTTTTTCGTCTGGTTCTGGTTCTGCTTGCTGCTGAGTGTGTATTGCTGTAGTTGCTGCATGGCCGAAGAGAGATCAGTTGCCTGTATCGTCTTGCTCTTTGTGACCTCATTATAACGAGCAAACACGGCCAGCAAGGCAAACTCGATGTCTTTTGGAAGGGGGATGACTTTGCAGAATGTGTAGTACTGAAGGAACACCAAGAACCCCTCGGCGGTTTTCACGCCGTGATCAAGCAAACCCAACGCCTTCACTCGCTGGAAATTGACCGATTGGAGCAACGAGCACGCGAGCTGGATACGGAAATAGTTATCGGGCGGATCTATTTCAAGCTGCGCGTTGGGGGTGGGGAGATTGCTGGGGTACCCGAAGCACACGATTCTGTATAGCAAGTCGATAATACTCTTGAAGTTGAGCACTTTGGCGTTGAATAGAGCACCCATAAGCCTGACCTGCGCCACACGCGAAACATTGTGTCTGTAGTCATTTAGCTCGAGGCCTCTTGTGATCTTCTCACACAAAATCTCCACTATCATCACTGGCACCCGCCGGTGCGCCCGGCCTATAAGTAAAAGGAGCTCTGCCAAAGATTTGAGACAGCCTGCGTTCAACTCCTCTGGTCTTGTATATATCTCGATCAAGGTCTCCTGAGCTTCGGTGTGTTTTGAGAAGTTGATGCTGTTGAGAAGATCGAATGCTACCTGGTAGTTAATGGGCGTGACCAACTTCTTGACCACCTGGTGAATGAAATCCTGCACGACGGTCAACTCGACCTTGGGCGCCTGTTTCTGCGTGGTGGCGGTGAACGAGTCCACAATCAAGAACATGTTCGAGAGCGAGAGTTTCTCGTTGATGGTCAACTTGTCGCTTTTCGACTGCACATGGAGCAAGTCGAGCATCTCCTTTGTGGTTTCCAGGTACTCTGGCTCTAGCAAGAGGAACTTGCCGCACCGCTCATAAAACACCAGGAGAATGTCCACATTGTTGGTGCCGGCGATGGTGAGGGTCATGCGGCGGATCTTGTGGAACACCACGTGGCTCGGGATCAACTTGAACTTGACAAGCTCGATGAAAAACGCCAAGTTCTTGAAGTTGATCGTGTCGAACCGGATCTGCGACCGGAACCCGCGGTCGAGCGCCTCGATGAGCTCGGCAATCACCTCCGGGAGATACTCGCCGTTGATGCAGAGGAAGCGTGCATATAGGTTCACGTTGTCTGTTTTCTTGAACTCCGCAAAGAAGCGGATGATGCGGTTCTTCGTCGCCTTGTTGTATGGAATGTGGGTGTGCATGATCACCGTCATGAGCTCAAGGTCTTTGGGGTCGACGAGGGCCTCGAGCTCGAGGAGAAAGAGATTCACTTTCTGGCCTTCGCTGAGATCGCCGTAGGTTTGGGCATACTGCTTGAGTTTCTCCCGGTCGAAATTGGCTAAGACGTCCTTGTAACTGGGCACTTCTTGGTAAAACTCCCGCTCCTTGGCGTCGTGCCACCACGTGAGCTTGTTTTCCCCGGCAGCGGTTTCCTTTTCGGGTTCCGGTTTCTGGGTTAGTTCCACACTGGGTAATTGCATGGCTAAAAACTCGCAAAGAAGCGCCGCGTGGGTGTCGAAAAGCGTCTTTTGTGTCTGTACCTCGTCCACGAGCTCCTGGTGCTCGGCCATGATCTTCCCCGTGCGGATAGATGCCTTTTTGTTGCTGAGCTCGAGCTTTGCGAGCTTTTCGTGTATTCCCTGGCGCAATTCAAGGATTTTGGTAATGTAGACGGTGAAGATCTGGCGGAGCGTCTGCTGGAAATCCTCCGGTATAAGCTCTGGTTCGCCCTGGAGACAGAATGAGAACCGACGCAAAAATGTCGTCATCACAGGCAACGCATAACCTTGGTCTAACTGGTAAGACATGACGTCCTTCAAAAGCGTGACGATGATCGGGCTCGACGCCGACTTTGTGTAGAGTTTAGCCGCCGACTCGCCCAAGAGCTCAGGGGCACAGTCGGAGAAAGTGGACGCCATTCCGAGCGCGTGCATCTCGAATATAAGCTTCAATGCTGTTTTTTGCTTCAAAGAAGCATCCTGCTGGTTTTTCTCTGCCGCTGCATTGACCAAATCAGAGAGAAAGGGGGCCAGAAACTGCTCGGCGAACCGCTGGTATAACGCACACATCACCAGCACACCTGCGTTGAGATCGTCGTTCTTGTAGAGTTTGAGAAGCCCGTCTGCTAACGAAGCGGTGATTTCAGTGAGGTACTTCTCCAAGGTCAACTGGGAGATTTCCGCCACAATCGCCGGGCACGTGTCTGCATTTAGCGTTTTCACTTTCTTGATGAAACTGGTGTTTTTCTTCAACGACGAGTCCAACTTGACTGCCACCTTCACTTCCTGCTGGCCCTCTGCGATTTTGAGATTGGCGGCCCGAAGCTCCAATCGCCTGGCCCCGAAATCCAGCGACATTGTTTGAAAATTAGAAAAGGGTTTATGAAAGGTCTGAATAGTTAAAATTCCGAGTAGTTGAAATTGTATGAAGATCGCCAAAGATCGTTTTGTGCAGTGTTGCTGGCAGTGGAGTTCTGTGGAAATGTCCTGAGGATGCTCTCGAGGCATCCCAGGGCCAAGGGCCGCGTGGTGCACTGAAAATCCGAAAAAGCGCGGCCCTACTAAGCTAGGGCCAATTTCTGAGGACCCAGAATACTAAAGGCGATTAGAGATTTCTGGACGGTGAAAGTGGTGAAGAATTTCGGGTCTATGGATTTTGGAATTGGAAGCAAACTTTTCCATTTCGTTTAGGTATTTCTTTTAATCTTGCAGGATAACATTGGAAAGCACCCTGGTGTAAATCTTTACATGTAGCTAGTTGAGTGAATCATTTTCTATTAGACCATCTAATTCTGAAACGTGTGATTTTCAATACCTCTTTTCATTCTTTTATCTGATTCTACAAAGAAGTGAGAAAGGATTTCATGGGTCAGAAGAAGTTTTTTTACTCTTTGCCGTGGTTGTATGTTGTAGATAGTCATGATGTTAGTGGGGCGTGCTGTGCGGCCGAGGCAGGCATCAATTGGGCCTAATTAACTGGGCCTATTTAGGGGCTTGACGAATGAATGGAATTGGGATAATTTCTCGTCCTGAACACATATGTCAACATGAGATTCCAAGATTCATGAACTTTTGGATAGAGAAAAAGATGAAGCGGATTCGAAGTTAAAAAAAGACAGGTGGATCTCATTTGATTGACCTCGTGGAAATGCGCTCATCTCATAATGAACATTGAGCTGCAAAATACCCACCATCAATCATCCATTTATCACCTTTCACCTAAACCACCAACCGACATTTATGTCCACGATGTATCCGTAGCTTCATTCTCGTTTACCTTAGCTTAGTGACCCTAGCTTCTTGGCCCTAGCTTCTTGACCCTCTCACAAAATCCTCCTCCATCAACTCTCAACTCGTTCCAACGCAGATGTATTCCCTTACAGATTCTATTTACACGAGTGGCTCGGTGCCACGCACAGGGTCAAACACCCGGCCCTTGGGAAGGCCGTATTGTTTTCTCACCGTCTCCACGCTCCGGTCGAAGTCCTGTCTCCACATGTGAGCGCCGATCGGCTGGAGCTCGTTGTCGGCTACAAACGTGCGGATGTCGAAGTCTCGGCTGTTGACGGCCCCGGCCTCCAACGCCTTGGTTTGTCTGAACACCCACAAGCACGCTCTTTGCGTGGGGGTGTTTTTCTCGGGCACCAAAGGCACGTACTCCTGGAAAATGTACTCTGGATTCGAGAGAAGTTTGGCGGGGCTGATGGTGTTGTCGGTGAACGTGAGCGGCACGTTGTGCAAGCCAAGATTGAGCGACGTTTTGAACGAGTTTCTCGCCACGTCAGGCACGTCGGGGTTCACGAGAAGCACCGAGTACAAGCCCGTGGAGTTGGACACGGACTCGAACTCTTGGATGTGGATGGTGGGCGGCCTGGCCACGGCAAACGCCGGCAATTTGGTGCCGGGCACGACCCAGTCGGCAAACTCGGCGTCGGTGTTGTGGCCGAACTTGACCCGCACGTCGGCGCGGGGCTCCACCGTGGGCAACGTGTCGGGGATCACGTGGTGCTGCTCCAAACGCTGCATGGTCACCATCAAGTCGTGCAGCTCCCATTTCTTCTGCAAGTACTGGCGGTACACGGGATGTGCACGGTCGAGCTTGTCCTCCGCATAACGCACGTTGTATAGCACCTCCGGATTGAACCGCTCGGCGGCAACTTGTGCTCGTTCGATCTCCTGCTCAGACATTTGATCTTTGTTTGCCTCCAAACGCTGGTATTTCGCCGCGGAATCTTGCTCCAACACCTCGTATGCACTCGCGAAGACTTCCTCGATGGCTACGGGCGAGTGGTAGGCTTCCCGCTGGTCTTCATGCGCAAGCAGGGTAGGACCAGTTGAAGGAATGCCCTTGAAAATGCTCTGGCGCACCGATTCATCGGCGATCCTCAACGCCGGCGATCTCTTGGCGGCGTCGCTCCATGGCCCTAGACTCCTGGAACGAGCCGAGAAAAACCTGGCGAATTTTAGACTCATGGCGGGCGAGTTGAGTGGGAGTTTAGTCGGCTACAAGAAGCTACAAGAACCGGTACTCTAGTATAAGAGCAGTGTAGAGCAGGTTTTTTCGTGGCGCGTGTCGAGGTTTACTTAGTGCTGCGATTTACGCGCAATGGGTGCTTTGTTATAGACTGACGCCTTTCTGAAATAGGCGATCGAGGTCTAAGGTCTAAGGTCTAAGGTTAATGAGTATATTTGTTTATTTGTAAAGTAGTTTATGTATTTGATTAAATAATATTCTGGCCCGGTGGAACTGAATTGAATCTCATTGAATAGGAACAATGGAGACGAAGGTATCCAGTGTGCAGGCCGCTTCATTCAGGTGGGCTGTCTAGGCACTAAGACTAGAAGCTTCGTCTTCATCTTCTTGTCGTTTTATTCTTGTTTGAAAAATTCCGGTTTCTCTGCATGATGTGATTTGTTACGTGCCTTCTTTTGCACAGCTAAGACGTGACTCGCGTTCGTCATATTTGTGACTTGTGAGGTACACTATGGTGCTTAGACGAAGCGCTAATTCCACAGTTTATCTGTGTGTGAAATGTTTCAAAAAAATTGGAAAGAGGGAGATCTTAAATCATGGACCAGCCATGAAAATCCTTGCAAAATGGGTATGTTTCACGTGGTGTTGTCTCTTCAATGTGCAGAAGGCACATGTCGTGTGATTGACTCCTCCTGTACTATGAACGGAATTGCTAGCGTAGGGTTGAACTGCTCATTTTTCATGGCATTCATGGGAGGAAAGAGGCCTGGTGCCACAGGGTTTTGCGATCGTGGTGTTTTGGCATCAAAGGGTCTCATATCAAAGAAAATCTGGATAAAGGCCTTTCTTCGAAGGGCTTATCAGGAATGTAGCTAATGGAACTGGCTACCAATGGAAGCCAACAGTAAGAAACAGTAAGAGGAAGGGAATTATAAAAGAGAAGAATGAATGAACGAAAGAAAAATACACGGAAAAGAAAATGTGGTAGGTATCTTGCGCGGAAGAGTCGACATCGTCAGAGTCATCCTTAGCACACTCCCTGGCGTTCTCTTTTGCGTTCGTAACCTTTTATTTACGAGGTCCCGTCTCAAAAAGCCGCTTGTTGCCATTGCGATTGCGAAATCAATGCGGCGCACACGTTCTGAGTCACGGCGATCGAACAGTGCGGCACAAGTGCCTTTTTAG
>JAJMCI010000086.1:0-52674 GCA_030565705.1 Metschnikowia baotianmanensis
GCGACATACTCGCGACAACCTATGTTTGGAATATGCAGTTCCAGACATAGATATCTTACGGTCGGACTAAAGCTGAACCGCACACGACCACGGGTCTTGCTCCTCGGACACGAAGAAAGGACAACGCATAGAATATTCTCTCCTCTGATCCACGCTAAGGTAAATACAATAAACGAATCTAGCCTGTGATAACGCACTTAACATAACAGTTGTCACAAATTCCAACAACCTATCAACCTCTTGGGTTCGTCCAACGAGGTGATGGACCAACATCATCATCTCGAGGAATACGCCCATGACAACCCATACATCTGTTATAGATAGTATATGTAAATAGAGGTACCCCATATATTCTGCGTATCTCTTATAGAAGGTATTAACCTCCTATAGGCAAAAAAAGGCTAAACGTTTGGAATCAAATGGAGTATCACTTATAGCTGATTCTCAAGAGGCTCGCAAATCTTGAAATTCGCGGCTGCAAATCTGAAGCTAAATACGCGTCTACTTCTTTAAATTTCCCGCCCTAGCCTTGCAAATTGATCACATTTCCTTCACAACAGCTCCTATTGTTTAGCTCACAACTGACAGATTCAAAAGTCAGAATATCTTCAAGTTGGTTTATCACAATATTTACTGAATCATGGGCGAGACAATAGAGTTTTCAATCACCAGAGCTTCACAGCTCACCATCCCAAACATTGATTGGACTCATTATCGTCTGGGTTTGAAAATCCGGTGCTCAAATGGCTCTCTTGGAGTCGCCATTAGTGTCATTTCACAGGGAAAATCAATCGTACGTACTTCAATGACCAAGATGCCATGAATCTCCAAATACTGACTGATTCAAGGATACAACTATGATAAACGCGACCAACGTGAAGTTCTTGGCAAAAGAACCAATCGTGGGCCTTAAGATCTTTGACGGTGAAAAGCTTCGTAAACGCCTACAAGTCACATTTGCTTCGGAAGGAAATTTCAATATGTTCGCCAACAAAATGTACCAGTGGGTCGGGCTCAACGTGGTAGCGAGTTATGACGCCCTGGACCTGCAACTTGCTAACTCTCAGCAGACTATTACTGGCTTTTCTCACTCTCAAAAGGAAGCATCGCCGCAGGTAAAGTCAGAATATGTACAGAAACTTGGGGGATCTCCATTTCTAGGCTCCCCGCAACCAATATCTCAAGTTTTAGCGTCTTATTGCGTTGCGTCGGACGCGCCATCTTCCCAGAATGATAATTCCCAGGAGAAACTGTCTCAGGTTGCACCAATTCAAGGGCTCTCCCCGCAACCGGATGTATCCCAATTAAGTGGAATTGGTAGATATGACAACGTAAGCCAGTGTTCATTTTCACAGAAACGGCTCAAATCTGAAGAAAGCTCAAATAACCTCGACGCTATTCTGTTACTCTTAAATGCCGCCGCAAACGAAAACACAGTCAACAATCTTCAAGATAGTTCTATCTTGTCGCAATCTACCCAGATCTGGAATGACAGCAAGCCAAGTCTCCTCCAATATCCGACTGCGTCAGCCAGCAATAGTCGCTACACGCGATCAGCTTTTGATCCGGACGTAACACAAACGACTATAGGTATTGACACGAAGCCATCAACTACACGTGTCGACTTATCGCAATCCCTAAGGGAAATTCCTTTCGATCCGGGTCAGCGGAAACTAATATCTCACAACTCTCGCGTCAAAAGAAAGCGGGGGGCTGGTGAGCTTTTAGAAGCTACTATCACTCGAATTCTAGAGGAAAGACAGGAAACTTATGTTTACTTGGCTGACGAGGAGCTTTCATTGAAGATATGTCGAAGGCTTAAGAGCCAAAAATTTTTGATGCTTCTAAAGAGAGTTGAGAGTTTGTTGGAGTGATTGTTCAAAAACCACGAGTATACGTTCTGACCCAGTTTTTGACAACTAGTCCATCATCATGTCGACTCTCCTCGATTATTAATGTGTATCCTCCCCAATAAGGGCCGATAATAAACATAATGAGCCAATAAGTGAAACATGAAAAGAGTGATAGCAAGGCAAGATATGTGTATGGAATCCAATTCTCCATCCCAGGTGGATTTGGGCGGGAATCTATCAAGGGCAAAACGAGCAAATATGCGGATATCAAGATCACGATGCTCGTGCTTGTATATGATGCCCTGATTGGTGATATAACATCAGGATAGTTATATCTGATAATAAAGATACCGATGGCGCAAAGTGCAACGAAGATTTGCTGGGGATAACTTTCTAAACTCACCACATAGTTGTAAACATCTCCCCCGGGCGATGCTAGGATTATAATGGTGGACAATGTACAACTCAAAAGGAGTGTTGGAAGCGGAGCATCTCGAGGCCAGTTCGATGCCATGAATCCAGAAAACGGAAGATACCCTTCCCTGAACACTTCTTGGCTCACACGGGATATCGTGTATAATACAACACACACATTTCCTCCTGTACAAATCGCAGATGATAATGTTAGGAACTGTCTACCGAAGTGATAGCCGTATACTTTCTCAAATAGTATAGAGCCAATAAGCTGCCCACTTTGTGCAATCTCATCGCTTGGAATGACAGCCAAGTAAGTAAAATTTATCACAATGTAAGTGAGAGTGATGATCGAGAGCGCAACCGGTCCAGCGATTTTTAAAGTACGAATAGGATCCTTAATCTCATTTGTGACTGTGTGCACTGAATTCCAACCACTATAAGCAAAAGTTCCCTTGATAACAGCTCTTGCAAACAGGGAGAGTGTCACTTCAGATTTCGCCGGAAGGAATTTGCTCAATTTAATCTGATACTCGACATGTGTCACAGAATATGGGAAAGCATTGACCCATACTCCTGTACCCACAATTATTCCTGCAAGAACCAATTTCATTAGTCCAAAAAAATCTTGTGCTTTAATTCCATGCCTCACACTAAAGCCGTGAAAGCCGCACACGATGTATAGGAAGGCCAAACCGGTCAATCTAATTCGATTGTCTGTTGTTTCGATATTCATAGCATGCAAGAAATACTCACCAAAGACCAAGAGATTCAGGAGTGTGAATCCAAACATGACTGAGTATAAAGATATGATCACACTGGTCATCATGTATGGTTTATCGTATAGAAACTCCAAAAACACCTTGGTGCCTCCGGATCGTGGAATCAAAGATCCCAACTCAAGGTAAACAAAAAGGCCTGAGAATGCAAGGCAAGATGCCACAAGCCATGAGAGTAAGAATATGAATGGGGACCTGCCGCAATCATTGTACATTCCACTTGATATGGCTAAAAATCCCGAACCAAGAATTCTGCTCACGAACAAAATTATTGTTGAGTATAGACCCAAGTGGCGGCCTTGAGGGGCATCTTCAAGTTCTTGTAGGAAAAAAGTAGCTCGACTTTCAAGTTCAAGTACATCATCGAGGGAGGGTATGTCTGAGTCTGCTATGGGATCCGAAATAGACACATTTGTGGAAGGCAACTTTTTGTAAGACATGTGAGCGAGAGGTGTGATCGACTACTTCCGGAGCATGTATCATTCGTTATGACTTAGGTAAATTGCTTAAGGTACAGATCTCTCTGCTTTGTGGAGGCTGACTACTTGTTGTTGAAATTCTGAGATTCATCTTCGCTGATAAGCTTAGTCGCGCGCTACTTTGATTGGGATCTCGTAAATGTCTGTGCACGCCATAACCACTACATGTAGTTTGATTGAGTGATGCCTTCGAACGAGGTATCGCCTTCTGAGGGAATGAAAAATATACATCTTTACATCTGATCCAAATAAAAGGCACAAGAATAAAGATTCTAATAGTCTATAGGTACTCGCCAGGCTGAATGCGTCTGTTCGTCAGAACAATTAACGCGTCGCGTTTTTCTTATTGACAAAAGCAGTTTTGGCAAGCTTCGTGAGAGAGTCCAACTCACCACTGTTTTCACACATGCTGTAAAACAACGACTCTTTGTCTGCAATTAAGGTGTATGGGTCATCATACTCTACAACCCTACCAGCATCCATGACCAAAATCATGTCGTAGTCAATAATGGAACGCAATCTGTGAGCAATGGTCAAAATGGTGGAGTGGGAGAACTCATCTCTAATGGTTTGCTGGATCAAAGCATCGGATTTGTAGTCAATCGAGGCAGTAGCCTCGTCTAACAATATGACCTTAGGACTTTTCAATAGAGATCTAGCAAGACACATGAGCTGTCTTTGTCCTTGTGATAGATTGTTTCCACCTTCAGAGACAGAAGACTCGATATCCAAGAATTTGTTCTGGTTCTCATTGATGTCATCCAAATTGATTCCATTTTCCCTTTCACCCTTACCGATCAAATTCACTCTCGTCAAAGCTTCGAAGATTTGCTCATCGCTGTATTGATTGAATGGATCCAAGTTGCTTCTGATCGTACCCGTGAACAAGGTAGGATCTTGGGGGATGATGGTGATTGCCTGGCGCAAATCGTTGAGTCCAATTTTCGAAATGTCAACGCCGTCGATCTTGATTGAGCCAGTTTCTGCATCCAAAAATCTAAAGAAAGCGGTGATAATTGTGGATTTTCCCGCACCTGTACGACCGACAATACCGATTTTGTGGCAAGGCTTCACGTGGAAGGTGGCGTTCTTGATCACACGAGGCAAGTCAGGGGCATATCTCAAAGACAAATCGCTGACGTCAATTTCTCCCGATTGTGGCCAGCTCTCGTCTGGTTTGGTCTCTGGGATCTCTGCGGGAGGTTCTTCTTCCACATCCAAGTACTCTTGCAATCTCTCAACGGAGTTCATGTTCATCTCGACGTTCGCATAAAGTCTGACAATCCACAAGGCATTTTCAGAGAAGGAAATGGCGTATGTCAACGATAATCCAGCCAATCCAGCATCGATCTTACCGATTGATAAAAGCACAAAAACACCAGAGAAGAACATAACCAAAGAGCCAACGGCATCTATACGAATGGACAACCATCTATTCGCAACCCACATGTAGAAGAATGGTCTGTTGTTGTTGTCAATGGCAGACAAATTTTGTTTCATAAATCTGGTTTCAACACCATACGCCCTAATCGTGGCAACTCCGACCAAAGACTCGGAGAAGTGCTGATGAATAGGAGACTTCGTGATCGAGTCGAATCTCTTCAACTCTCTCGAAAGAGAGATGTAAAACACACCCACCAAGTAGTAGAAGTAAGCAATAAATACCGCAAAGACCAAAAACCCTGGGGTTATGACAGCGATGAGGAGGAGCGTAGAGGCGCAAGCAATAACAAACGCAAAGATTCCCTCAGCAAACGGAGTCAACTCTTGGTCAACAGCTTCAATATCCTTTGAAAAACGATTCATAATACGACCCAAGGGAGTCTTGTCAAAAAATCTTAGTTTTGCCCTTAAAATCCTGGTGAGAACCTTTTGGAAGACGTTGTTCGAGGCAGTGATACCAGCCAAAAACGTCCAGAATACTCTCACTGTAGCCAACAATGCGTAAATCATACCAATTGCTCCGTAAATGGAGATGTAAAATAAAGTAGAATGTTCTGTTTTGAGTGTCTGAACGGTCTCAATGAGCGTCTGTGGCTTAACGTATGAGAACGCAACCAGAGTAGTCGACACGACACAACTCATGAACCCAGTTTTGATTTCTTTGAATGTGTTGACATTGTTCAAGTTCGCGAATGCAACAGTAGCTTCAGCGACCTCCAGTGACCACTTCTTCAACCACCAAGATTGTGCAATAAACACGGCTTGTGGGATCAAGAAAATGGCAAGAATGCAAGTCCAGGTGAACCAACCGCCGAATTCTTTGGCGTAGTCAGTATAAACCTTGAGGCCCACTACTCCATCCGCTTTCGTCTCTTCCTCGACAAGCTTTCCGTCCGTTCTAACAGTTTCCTCGTCATCCCCCTTAGACAAATTTTGCAACTTCATCTCGATAGCTTGCGCTTTGGCCTTCATTTCGGAGTTCTTCGCGTCCAACGATTGCAAATCTGCTGTAGATTGTGAGCGAGAGTTAACCACTGATTGTTTGACCAATTCATCGTCACCCAAGTGGCCCTTGGACATCAAATCCTCGGGGGTACCCTCGTGTTCCACTCTACCATTGTTCATTACAACAACCCAATCAGCTTTCTGAATAGTCAAAGCCACATTGTGAGACACCAAGATGCATGTTCTGTTAGCCATCAAAGGACCAGAAATACAGTTTTCGTAGATCCATAACGCAGTATGTGAGTCCACCGCAGACAAGCAGTCATCGAGCAAAACATGTCTAGAGTTCGAGTACAACGCTCTAGCTAAAGAAACACGTTGTTTTTGACCACCAGAGAGGGCAATTCCTTTCTCTCCAATCTCGGTTTGGTCTCCAGCACTCAAGATTTGCAAATCTCTAGTCAAACCACAAGCGTCCACAACTCTATCGTACCTTTCTTGATTGAACTGCGAAGCAAAAACAATATTGTTTTTTATAGTATCGTTCAACAACCAAGCACCTTGCGAGCAGTAAGCAACTGATTCAGTTAAGCCCGTTCTTGGATCGATCACAAGCTCATCCCTAGGGATAATACCTGGTAAAAACACTTTTCCAGCATTTAACTCCATCTCACCAAGCAAGGCCAACAACAAAGAGGTCTTTCCGGCTCCTGTAGGCCCAATGACGACGTTGAGTTTTCCAGGCAAGAATGCTGTGTTCAAATCCTTCAACTTGAAATCCTTGTCAGACTTTGAGTTCCAAGAAAAGCTAGCATTTTCAAACCCAATAAGAGGAGAGGTTTCAGAAGAAGTCAGGTCCAATTGCTCGTATTTTGAGGATTCTTCCTCTTCCAAAAAGTCGCTGATTCTGTCCAAAGATACCTTGGATTGAATGACAATCGCAGTCATATCGGCGAGTTGATCTAAAGGTGAACGCAATAATGTGAAAAGCGACAACGATGTAAAAGCAATGGGTGCAGTCAAAGGTTTTCCCTCTATGATCGTGTAGCAGTAAAAGGAAAGAACTGTAACCAATGTTGGAATTACAAACCAAACGAAAGATTGACAGCCCCAGCAAAATACTCTCACTTTTAAGTAGTAAATTTCTTCCTTTCTGATTTTCATGATCTCTCTAAAAAAGTTGTCCTCCCAAGCAAAAAATTTAATGATCCGAATACTCAGAAACGTTTCGTTCATCTTTTGAATTCTTTTATCTGTCACGCTTAACATTGTCTTTTGGGCACGGGCTACCCAAGCAGAGAAATAGTAGTTGAATGGCAAGAAAAGAATGATCACACTTCCTCCAACTAGCGCACTCCAGCCAAGTAAGGAGTACAACAAGACAATACAGAAGATAAGCATCAAAATCGCGCCCACAAAGTAATGCAAGTAGCCACAAATTTCGGAAACTTTAAATGCATCAATTGCCATCAAGTTAATAATTGCTCCCAACTCAGACGATTTGGGGTCTTTCAGATCCTTCTTTCCGGCATCCGTTGTATTACTTTCACTATCTTTGGAGCTTTCATCGGTTTCTTCGCTTGTGGTGATTCTTCTTCTCAAAGCTTTTGAGTACACTTGACCAATAATAATAGCCCTCATGCGTACACATACACGTCGTCCAAGAAATAAAGAGAATCCCGAGGAGGCAGAGTCGGCCATCTTCGTGAGTGGCATAAGAATGACAAGACACCATGCAACATTCTTTGTTGTCGAAGATTGGTCAGAAACGTACTCTAAGACTTTTTTCAACAAAAGAGTCGGCAAAAAAATAAGCATAGACTCGAATATTGCCCAAAGGCCTTGCAACATGAACAATGCCTTGAAGTGATAAAACAACTTGTATGTGAACCGAGCCGTCAGCTTGTAAGACTCAAAATTTTTGAGAATGTCCAAGGCGTGATCATCTTCGCGTAATCCCCATATATCTTCTTTCACCATGGGAGCTTTGTACGCTTTCCAAATCATCGGATTGATCCAAGAGTAAGTTGAGAATGCCCAGAGACTGGAGATTCGTTCGAGAGATGGACTGGCTCCATCTGACGTGACGTATATTTGGCCAGGTTTGTCGCCAACTTTGGCGGTAATGGTTAAAAACACTAATACTGATGTCACGATAAAATTTGCTTCATAGTATTTGCTGACTAGGTTGGATTTCACATTACCAACCAACGCAGAACGAGCAAACACCACGGCAGGAAAAAAATAGAGCATGTACAAGGCAGTTGAATGGGCCCATAATGAAGGCATAGCCACCCGGACCTTGGAGATGTTGATCACCCGAATTGAGCATAACAAAAATGCGTAAAGCCAATACGCAGAAAGTACAAGCGACACCGGAAAGTGTTTCCACTCCTTACGGAAATCGGCCTGAAAGAAAGAGCCAAAATTGATGGACAACTGCAAAATGACAAGACAGTACTCCAATGAAACGCGAAACCTGTCAGACAAGCCCTTTGGCACGTCCTTGATCTGTCCGTGAGGAGTGCCGTCTTCGTTCGTATCTGACAAAAGGGATAGATCAAAATGACGGTCCTTCAAGGAAAGTTGGGGGACTTTCAGGTTCGGATGGGAACCGATGGCACCGTAAGCGTCAGGATTTGCCAATAAAGGTCTGTTCTCCTCGGTGAGTGCAACAGGACGTTCCTTCTTGGAGAGAAACTTGGCGCTTGCGACGGCAAGATATGTCAAAGAAGCTCCGCCGATTGCTAATGGAGCGTAGAAAAGCACCTGTGTCCGTGCACAATGAGGTACATCATCGTAACTCCAGTAGGGGCACGACATGTTAGACATGGTTGTTAAACGAGGGAATGAGGAGTTCAAATGGAACAAGATGCGATGACTGAATTTCCGGATATCAATGGTATTTTAGGTTGGTGGTCTGTTGGATTTCGGGTGAAGAGGGTGTGCTAGCCGCGTCTATTGAGAATGAAAGAGTCTAGCAGACCAGTTTTTCAAGAGCACAGGTCCACGAAGATTTGTAAATAAAGACAATTTGAGCACTCCGTCCTTAAGTCACCGATTGAGGAAGCAGAAAAAACCAGCTTGTAGCTAATACTCGAAGGGTTTCTTACAGCGTAAAAGGGAGAAGTTGATGAGAAAAATATACGCTCGTCAGTGGGATGCAGCTTTAGGCGAAGGTAAATGGAAGCATATGCAGGGACGTCGGCCCGGCTTCAACGCCACTGGAATGGCAGCGTGCAGAAAAGTCTCCTTGCTGTATATGACAGGTAAATCGATCAATATTCGCGGTGAATCTCTCAAATGCTATTTGATTTCATATTTAAGTTCTTAACTTGTCCAAAAACACTATATACTTGTTCCTCTTGCCGGGTCGCTGGATGGATCCGACAGAGCCGCGTGTCTGCGCGGACAAAGGCCCTCGATAAAGGCTCAGTCGGTTAAATTGGGAGCTACGGTATAAAATACTTCGAAACTGAGAAATACTCAGAGGACTGGGTGAAAAATGAGAATTTATCGGCTGGGTTGTTTGAGCTTAGAAGTTGATTGTGTACTCTTTAAGCTGTACCTTTTATTGTCTTGGAGGAACAATACGTTATAGACCTGCATACGTAAGATAGCCCGATTACGAGCTTTTTGGTCCGAGTCATTCTTCCACTGATAAGAGTATGCACTCAGCTCCACGCTTTAGGCAAAAAATTTATGGGCCAACAGTTCACAGCCAACAGAATGAACGGCGAAAACCAAGGTTGTGTCAGACTACAAATATGAAAATACAACTTTAGTACTCTTTATTAATGCACAACTTAATCCGAAGTCTTTTGCGTACCTCTCAACAAACCGGTTCTTCTAGCAGCAATCAAACCAGCCTTTTGACCTGGCACTGCGTTTCTGGAGATGGTGGAAGCCTTACCAATATGTTGATGGTTACCACCACCATGAGGGTGATCGACTGGGTTCATGGCGACACCTCTGGTTCTTGGCCAGGAGTTTCTCTTGACCTTGTACTTGTGGAATGCTCTACCGGCCTTCAACAATGGCTTGTCGATTCTACCTCCACCAGCGACAACACCAATGACACCTCTAGCGTCGGACGAAATGACCTTCTTAGCACCAGATGGCAACTTGACTCTGGTCTTACCCTCGTCTGGGTTGTGTCCGATAATGATAACGTAGTTACCGGAGGTTCTACCCAAAGCACCTCTGTCACCAACCTTCTCCTCGACGTTGGAGACGATGGTACCTTCTGGACAGGAGCCCAAAGGCAAAACGTTACCGACGTTCAAAGAAGCCTTGGCACCGCAGTACACGAATTGGCCGGTGTAGACTCCTTCGTTGGCAATGAATGTCTCCTCTCTCAACTTGTATCTGTATGGGTCTCTGAAAGAAACCTTGGCCAATGGAGCACCTCTACCGGCATCGTGGATGATTTGCTTGACAACACCACGAATGTAACCATGACGCTCAGCGTAGTCCAAGGTTCTCAACTTGGCAGCCCCCTGTCTCAACCTGGTGTTGGCTGTGAAGATGGATCCTGCACCCTTTCTCTGGTTACGAATGACTCTACCTAAATATGTTAGTACGCGAAATTGAAGTATAGAGAGTTATCCGCTGGAAATCATAATAATATAGCTGCTTGAAGTATAGGTGTATACCACGTTCTATCAGGAATCGCACCATCTTCGATTGAAGATTCGACTTAACTGTGCTTCAACGAAACAGAGCAGAAAAATAAAGGCAACCGTAAATGAATGAGAGGACTTTCCTCGCATGGAATGGGTTCTTCTGTGGAATACATTGACGGACTTCATGGGTGCTTGATACCGCCTGGTACAAGACATTTTGAGGACAGCAAGACGGTTATTGAAAAGCGTATATGATGAGACGCGAGCGGACCGTAGTTGTCTCAGCTAGAGTTGCGTTCCCAACGGGGTTTTCACATACCCATTTTGACTTGTTTGGCTAGGACCTATCGAAGAGCGAAGTGAGAAATTTTCACTGGATAAATTCGCGCGTACAGGCAGGAAGTTGAGGCACGTGACCAACTTAGAACAGTGGACGCTGTTTCGGCCCCTTTTCGCTGAGGTGCACGGGTGCTTTTATCAGAAGTATGGTCATGTGCGCGCAGCTAGGGCTAGGGCTTTTACAAACCTTAATTACTCCCGACAACTAGTTTACGAGGTACCCGAGTCTGGTCTTCCTCCATAAAAAACAAATTGGAATTTGTACTAAATATTTTTCCTCAACAATGACTTATCTTTTAAATAAAAAGTGGGATCAAGCGGGATCGTAAACTTCTGCATTTTCATATGCATTGAAAACCGGTGCAAACCCAGGGCTTCTAACTCGCAATTTCCATCATGTGAGCTTCCCCACAATTTTATTCAGGTTGCGGATTTTGTTGCATCCTCACAAACCATTGCCCTTCCTGTGTTACCAGCCTACTGCAGAATACTTCTGAATCACAATTATGCTTCTTTTAAATTCTCAATATTATTTTGCTTAAGGATACCTTGGATACAAGCCCCTGGCTCCGACACGTACGATGATGGCATCTTCATTCCAGTCTCGTGAAGCTAGGCTTTAGATCCTGGGGAAGCGTCCGCGAAATCTCCAGACTCCCCGGATTCACCTGATTCCATAGAATCACCTGACGTTCTTGCGCCGGGTGAGGTAGTTGACTCTGAAGAGCTAACTTCGCTGGTTACAGGCTTATCCACAGCCGCCTCCACAACTATGTTTCTGCCATCAACCTCCTTACCGTTGAACTCCCGGATTGCTTGCAACTGGGTATTTTCATCGGCAAATTTTACGAAAGCGATTCCCTTATTAGAGAGTGGCTTTTTCGAAGCACCGAACTTCTTCAATACATGGAAAGGCACACGTTTGGTAGGGACGTTGACCGAAACTGGGTTCAACTCCTTAAACAAATCGTTGAGCGATGCTGCCTTCGCCTTGTAGTCCAAGTTCGTGATGAAGATCGTGTCGACCGACTTTTTCCCTTCTGGTTTCTTGCCCGCGCGTACACCTGTCTCTTTTGGCGAGTGGCCATCGGTTGGGCCATCCGAACTGCGCTCGTTAATGGCTTTGGAAGCTGTTACTTGTTTTGCCAATTCCCTCTTCTTTGCCTTCAGTTCCGCTTGTTTCGCAATATAGAGCTCCTTCTTCTTTTGTTTTTCTTCCTCGGTGGCAGGTGGTAGGGCCTTTTTAGCATATAACTGCCTCAGCTTGAACTTCTTGCCACTCACCTGAGTGATCGCATTTTCGGCATCTGCTTCATTTTCAAACTGAACAAAGCCAAATCCGAGGCGCCTCTGGAAGGTCTTCTCGCCACGTGTAATGGTCTTTGAGGGAATTTCCACGGACACAACTTTGAATTCCAGGAAGAACTCCTGAAGTTCGTCTTCAGTGGCATTAAAGTTGATGTTTCCCACATAGACTCTAGATGGATCGATTGGGCTGGACATTTTCAATAATCTAGCTCTGGTTCTGGTTCTGATTACGTACAAGGAACAAGTTATTTCTGGGTTGAAGTTTGGTGACGTTCGAGTGGTTATAGTTCTGGGTTTGAGAGCTTAGCAAGTGCGAGGGGCAAAGGCTCTATAGTATTTAGTGCGAGGATTGTGCGAGCTAGTGAAAACTTACAAATGAGGGTTTTTCTTTGGTTTCAATTGCAATTTTAAAGTAGGTTTCGTCGGTGACGCGATCAATGTGGAGCGTTTTTTCGAATTCTTCCTACACTCGGCAGATTGAAATTGAGTGTATTGTTACGCGGGAGTGAGTGCCTGGGGTGGCTAAAACAAAGGCGTGGGGGTTTGCCGGTGTGCGAACGCCGTGACCGGTGCACTGATCTAGACCCCATCCATTGTCTGGCCCATTTCCGAAGGATAAATCACAGATAATTCCCTCCAGTTCCCTATATGTATGGATTATACTAATACAGTACCGAATCTTAAATCTATGGTTATGCCCCATTGACGGCATGTTTTCGTTTAACTGGTTTGATGTAGTGGCTGAATCTCGCGTATCTCGTGAATGATCTACACCGCAATACTCAATCGGGTTGCAAAGAACAAGACTATTAGGCCGCGATCTGCTTCAAAACGGCGTACATGTCTTAAGAATAAACACGTCAAATCCTGGCAGAACCCAAGAAAGGCCTTCTGTGTTTACCTTTTGAACGTCAATTTTTGATTGCTCTTCTATTTTGAGACCCTAAAGACTGTTCTTGGCACAAGTAAAGACTTTTCTCACAATCCCTGATTTGGCAATAAACATTACGTATACTGATAGGTGTTACGTTGAAGCCAGGAGAGGAAAGATACTTGTTTAGCGGGTGAGGCTTCATTTTGGTGGAGTTACATCAGCAAAGAGAACGAATCATCGCTCATATGTTCATGGCTGCTACATCAACAAATAAACACCCCTAATCGATTGGCGCAATCTAGAAATTAGATTGGTTTCACAAACCTAGGTGTGAATTTTACTTCTTTTCAAGAGATCCTGCTCTGAGTTGTTTAAATCTACAAAACCATCATCAAGTATTTTTATGATCAATGTCAGACATTGATTTTGTAAGTGTTCTGGGTCTTCTGTCGTTATGTATTGTTGACTCTATTTGTGTGGTGTTGATCAGGATATGATTGTCATGCAGTTTATTTTAATTTGTAGAACAACTTTGGAGCAACACAGTCGTTGATACAATGCTGCAAGTGGAAAAACTCCTCAACACAGTCCTCCTTGTATGCCTTGTGAGCGTAGTCCTCTTCTTCTTGCTCTTTTTGCACTCTTTCGACACACTCTTGGAAATGGTGCACGTACTTGTGGCAAGCGTCAGACTTTTCACACTCTTCACGCATTTCGTCAAGAGGGTCCAGTAACTCGTCTTCGTCATCTTCCTCTTCCTCTTCGTCCTCATCTTCGTCCTCGTTTTCCTCGTCAACAGCCTCTTCGCTTTGCTCGGAGGAGTCCTCGGAGTCTTCATCGTGAACCTTTGATGGCTGCTTTAGTTAGTAAAAAGTTCAAGTAAACAACTCCGCAATCGAAACGCAATTAGGTGAACGCTCAGAGATGTCGATCATATGTGCTTGTAGCACAAACGTAGCTAGTGGAACTTGTACGCTCGACAGTCGAGGTAAAGTGTTCTGTTCGAGAATGCTCCAGTCTCTGGGATGGGGCGTACGGATTCCAATATGAGAAGATGCCATTGCTCGCTTAGCGGACCATAATTGAGTAGCAACAAGGTATCAGGGTTGCAAAATTGACCAAACTGCTTTATTTGAACTTGTTTTTTCACCATGGGCGGAGGCATCGTAACATCCGTCGAACCTTGGAATATATTTGGAGAAATGTATCGTAAACTGAAAATCGTATGTTGCAGAGCTATGATACGAGACACAGCGAATATGATACAACCAAATCTAACATACCTCTTCAGCAAAAGCGACTGGGAAGGTCGACTCAAAAATGTCTCTAAAAAACGACATATTGGTTGTGTGTGTTGATGTCAAAGACAGGTTCTGGCTATCTGAATTATACCGGGTAGCTCGTCTTGAAAATACCTTCACATAGGTAGTCAAACGTGCGACGCACGATTGGTCAATTTGAGGTGCTCGGTATATGCACGACGCAATCCATATGGCAGACAGACGCAATCAGCATTTCTTAGTACGATCAATCTAACAGACCCGTAAACTAGTAAACTTACATAAGACGTAAAAAATTCTGTCCGTTGTCATTTCAAACACGATGTTTCTTCGAAAAATGGTGGCGAATTGCAACCATAGGTGTCCTTTCTGTGTACATGGTCTTTCCACAGTTAATTTAAGATCTCATTTAAGAACAAGTTCATGTTCATGAGATGTAGAGTGCTTTACGTGGGGACGCCTCGGTCGGTCTATTTAATTTATTTTCCTTTCTGATATCAACTCGTTGTAAAAATTATGAGACAGCGTGCATAGCAAACTCCCAATATAGATGGATGCAATAGAACGAAACGCTTCCACTACGGTATTTGAATACTATGAATAATCGCTAAAAGTAAGCAATTACTGAAGTGTTGTCTACAATAACATGGTAACAAAACTAGTTTTTGAATCAAAGGTTATATGCTTAAGCGGTGGCAGGAGCGGCAACGACGTCCATTTGCTTGGCCTTTTTAGCAGCCTTGTCGTTGTGCTTCTTACCCATAATACCACCACCCCAGTGCTTTCTAGAGTCCTCGTACTTCTCGATGAAGTTGGCGTTGATGGTGGAGACCAACTTGGCCAAGTCAGCCTCATCGGCAGCGGCGACCTCGGTCAAAGCAGCGACGGAGGAAGTCTTCTTGTGGACCAAAGTTCCCAATCTAGCCTTACCCTTGACAATAGCGTATGGGACACCCATCTTTCTGCACAAAGCTGGCAAGAAGATGACCAACTCAATTGGGTCAACGTCGTTGGCAATCAAGACCAACTTGGCCTTCTTGTTCTCAATGAGAGAAACAACGTGGTTCAAACCGTACTTGACAACAACTGGCTTGGAGGAGACGTCGAAAGCCTTCTTGCCCTCGGCGATGGCAGCAGCCTCCTTGGTCAATCTGTCCTTCTTCTCAACGGCAGTCTCTGGTCTGTACTTGTTGAACAACTTGAAGGTTTGAGTCGCAGTGTTCTTGTCCAAGGTGTTTTGAAACTGGGCAATTGCAGGAGGAACCTTCAATCTCATGTTCAAGATCTTCTTCTGTCTCTGCAATCTAACATATTGAGGCCATTTCACAAATCTGGTCAAGTTTCTCTTTGGCTGAAGACTTTGACCAATGCCGAAGTTCTTAGGAGTAGACTCGAACAATGGGTTCTTTGGAGCCTTGGAGGACTCAGACTTGGTAGCCAAAGGGGCTGGAGCGACCTTCTTTCCTTTTGGAGCCATTTTGATATGTCGTTTGCGGGAGGAAAATTTCGAACTAGATGGTTGATTTTTTTTCTTCACACTGCTCGCGACCTTCCCTCGGTGCACGGGTCTAAACAAGGATCATCGGAAGTGGTGCATATCAGTGTTTAGTTGGATGCGCATGGTCGATCACGTGATGACAGTGACTGTCTTTTTCAGATGCGTTTAGCACGGTGTAGAAGCGCGCTAACAAAGAGAGGTCGCGTTCGGCTGCAACAAAAGCTGGGGATCGTCTGGCAAGGTATCAAGAATCATTCTTGGTTCTTGAATCCTGCCTCTACGTCTCATTATGTTTACAAATATTGTAAATTTTATTATCTATTGTCCCGAGTACCTTAAACATAATCATTCCGTGCCAAATATGCTGTTCTCCCGATGCTGTCCGAGAGAATGCCATGACATTATTGCCAATTCGCTATCCCATATGGCCCCCTTCTAAACATGACATTTGTAACCCAGTAAAACTTAAAGTGCTCTAGTTGTTCTTCAACTTACACTGGAACCCACCTTGCATTTTGCCATCCTCTCACTGTATACTGCGGGGTGCTATGTCCCAAAGTGGGTGCACTTGTACTCTTGACACAAGCGGATGTTCTGAGCCTTCCAGCAGGTTTCATAAAACCCTGATGTGCTGTCCAAAGCGGGTTCTTACTTTCTCTAGACATGAAATTTGTATGACTTAATCTGTCTTGATAGTACACGTAGGTCTCAGGATCAATAACACTACGGGGAAAAGAGTCTTCACGCGGAGGTAGAACTACAGAGTTCCACAACTTATCTCTAGATATTTCAGACAATCTGTCAAGACCGTAATCTCTATTGAATTCCCGTAGTGAAGGGCGGCAAAGTAGTAATTCCACATCGTCACATGAAAAAGGAAGAACTCCACTGAGCCTGGCATTCCAATCCATTGCGTAACGCTTAAGAAACTCGCTGTTTACTCTTTGCTCGCGATTACGTAGTTTGCTCTTATGAAACAGCGGCTCACATGGCTCAGACTCATGCTCGACAGAATGTCTAGATTGTTTTTCCCCATTTGAGTTTTCTGAATTTGTCTCTTGCTTTGCGCCCGAGTTGGAACCGAGTGAGGTTCTTTCTGGGAATTTATCATCGATATTCGTTTGAATATCTGAGCGCATAGAATAGTTGATGAAGAATGTTAGAAAAGCCTGCCAAGCACTCAACTTAGGTGACTTCGAAATCTCGTAAAAGAATGAGTATCTCCCTGTGGCTTGCCCTGGTTACAGAGTTTCGGATTTCTTAAGAAGATCCGATAGCTTGCTGGAAGATGTCTGAGACATAGACAGACTATTGGGTGTGTACGTTGCAATGCATGAAGTCAAAACAGCTGTCAGAGGCGAAATCAGGCGAAAGTTTGTTGGGTTCCATGAACAGCAGCTTATTGTGGATGAACATGCGCAAGGAACGTCACTGGTGACACTCGATGTGACGGATTCGCTATAAGAGGAATCTAAGAAGCTTTCAGGCTCCGATTCTGAAAAAGAATCGTCGGTACCATCCGAATCCAATGCGTATGGAGGCGTCTTTTGTCGTGACGACACGACGCCAGATGTGAGCTTCAAGGCTTTCAACTTTTTCGGGGGCTTTATAATGTCCAAGGGAGCAGCCATCATGGAATTCTTTCTCGCTGTAATTTTGCTGCCCATGAACTAAATTATCACGTGTTAAATTCTGCTCAAGACTTTCACTAAAAGTTTTTTGGGAGAAGAATACTGATGTGCCCGGAATCTATGGAAATATATAAGAACGGCTTTCTATGTGATTGCTATCAATAAACGAATTATCAGGGATAAATCCTGTCTCTCAGATGCCAATTTGAATCATTCAACTAAAATAGTCATCAAAAGAAGAGATTCATTAAGGAAATTTTGGAAAGCAATCCAACATTTCTAGACCGCAAAGTGTCACAAGGTCAAGTTGCATACCTGCAGCTATGTGTTATGTACAGGCAATCATGGGTTGCCGCACGGGCCGAAGGCTTTATCGCCCTCAAGATGAGGAGATGACGTGCGCATGCGCTTCTTAAAAGATTGAAGATATCCGGGTGGACCTCTTGGCAACGAACAGCCCTAAAATCACTCGACCGCTAAAACACTTAACCAAACATAAACTTAATGATTGACTATAATCGGGCTGAAAGAGGTTACGTGTTTTATTTACTATTGCCGCCTGCAGCACACCCCGTCTAAATTAAGTTTTGTTTTTCTTCTGCTTGGGCGCCATGCACGGGCACTTTATTTTGGGTCAGGGGGCGAAACATAAATTGTGCACACAACCTCACATATTGTGGCGCAGAAAGGTGTGGTCCAAACTCGAGCCGCCAAAATCTCACAAAGATAGCCTACCCGCAGGTGGCTCATGTAGGAATGGACCCACTGTGTGAACGAGCGCCGTTATTTTGAAACGGTCCCCAGCTCGTAATCGAACTCATCAAGCTCCATTTCCTGCATGGCAAGCTGGCTAAAGCTAGTGGGAGGATCGCTATATTTCCGGCCCTCAAATAACTTATCGATATTTTCTAGCTCAACTCCCTTCGTCTCGGGATATACCAATATTACAGTAATAACCGAGACAATGCAACTTACGGCTGGAAACAAGTATGTGGCCCAACCAATGCGCTCCTGTAAAACTGGTGTGAGTTGCCCGACGACATAATTAGCGAACCAATTCGAAGCCGTTGAGAGTGAGACACCTTTTGATCTAACTGCCAATGGATACACTTCGGGAGGCACGAGGAAACCAATAGGGCCCCAGCTAAACCCGAAAGATGCGTTGTAAAAAATCACCAAGAATGCGACGAGCAGTGGTGTGGAGGGCATATTGAGAAGCAAAACAAACGCAATTGCCAACAAGCATGCACCCATCGAAAGGCCCCCGCTGATAAGGATGGGTTTTCTTCCCCATTTATCTACCAAAAACCAAGGTGGAATTGTACTCAAAAGGTATATGAAGGCATTGATTCCTGTCATTAGAAGGGCCTTCGAGTCATTTAATCCAGCCTGTTCAAACACCATAGGAGCATAGTACGATATAATGTTGATCCCATTAAATTGCGCGAAGGCCAAAGCAGAGCATGCAATGAATATACGAAGTCGATAGTTGCGAAAAAGATGTTTCCACGACCGCTCGCTTTTGGGTGTCTTCACACGATCGTTCAAAATTGAATTTTTGATTAAAAAAAATTCTTTTTCGGCTTTATCTGCATCTGGATCATCATGAAATAGAAGGCAAAGGACGTGGAACCCCCTCTCATCGTCGTCGACGTCCAAAAGCCAACGCGGGCTCTCAACAACGAAGAAGCCGCCCGCAAATAGTATGATTGCCATGATGACCTGTACGAACAAAGGTAATCTCCACGATAAATTTGCTGCGAACAGATTCGGATTTTTTCGAGCGTCTCCAATATTCTGAATGAAATAGCAGAAGTAGTCAACCCAAACACTCAAGAAATACCCACTTATATTTCCTGTAAATTCCCCACAAACGAGCTTTCCCCGCTCTTCGACTGGTGAAATTTCACACTGGTACAGAGGCACCACTGTAGACAAAACGCCTACGCCAAAGCCGCTGAATACTCTGCCTACGCCAAAGAGCCATAGGTTGGGGGCAAAAGTCTGAAGACAACCGCCAAATATAAAGACAACAGTGCCGAGAAGAATGGTTCTCTTTCGGCCGATGTTTTCCAGAATCAGTGATACTAGCAAGGACGATACCATGGCTCCGATCTCTAGAATCGAAATTACCATTCCAATCTCAATTGCTGTCGGGTTATTAAAATATCTCAAGAAGGTGGTGAATGTCAAAATTCCTGAGCAAACACCCTGTTCATAACCGAATAAAGATAAGAATAAAGACACAAAAGCTGATGTGAAGTATACCAATTTCTGGCCCTTGAATCTCCTATTATTCGTGTACTTCCTAGCACTGAAGTCGACATGTGCGTAAATGTTACCAAAATCATCCATATGTGTACCCGAATATGTAGAAGCATGCCTGAGATGCGTGCCTTCTGAATGGTTGGCAGTGTCCCATTCCGCAAAATCATCGTATTTTCTCGATGTTTCAGCGGAAATTAAAACAATACTCTCACTCTGCGAGCCCACCATGAGATCATTATCATTAATTCCCTCTAGTGTTAATGTACTTCCCGTGTTGAGCGAGTGTCTCGAGGATTCGATAGGTGCCATTTCATCCCCCTCGTTGTCAGATGTGGGAGGCAGCGTGAGAGGGCGATTTGCCAGCCCCTGATTTCGGGCGGCGCGGTGCTTCTTAGGTCGGGAAAGACTTTCGTATGCAGCCATCAGTTATTATCGGACTATTTATTGAGGCTGTGCCAGAAAGCTATCACAAATTATGTCCAGGTATATGGAAGCTCGGGGATTGCCATGAGAAATGAAATGTGGAGACGGCGGAGATAATGCACGCTATAAACAGGCAATGAACAGGCAACCTCAAACTTAAAAGCGTGGGGGAGCACGCACTGCCCCAGAGTTCCTGCGCCTCGCGTCTCGCGCCGATTTGCAATAAATTCACAGAAATTGGTCTAAATATGAAAGAAGTAATTATTTTGAAACAACACAATGCATGTAGAAGCAAAATGATTTTGAGAGGTTTCCGCATAGTCTTAGTCAAATTAGCGTGTTAGCTTTATCACCCTAAATCATTCCAATCCACTCAGTTGTGAGGCTGATTATCAAGATATGAGTTTTATCGTATGTTAGCATAACAGAGGGATCAATCTTTAAGAGAATCACCAGATCAGGCGAATGAAACGAGAATAAACATCAACTCTAGGTTTTTGAATTGTTCTATATAAGTGTATGTGCCATATCGAGAACAAGAATTTTTTTTCTTGTTGGGGTTCTCATTTCATTTCAGAAGAAAACGACAATTTGGGCGATCTAGGATGTCTTCCTCTTCAAGTAACTTTCAATATAAAATGCTGCAAACAATGCTGTCAATGGGGTCAAGTACGCGACATTAATCAATAAGGGCAATGCTTGATCTGATGTGTTAATACATCCATTGAATTTTTGGCCAGTTACGTCGGTGTAAAAGATGAATGCGTGGAAAATGGCCAAAGATCCACCGAGTATGAATTGTGAGATTTGCATAGAGGTCAAAGCTCTCTTGACAATTGTAGGTACGCGAATCTTCAAGCACGCCAAGCTAAAGTAAAAGTACATCAATGAGTGAATAAAAGAGTTGAAAACCACGAAAATCCAGATTGGTGGACTCTGGTATCTGATTCCACTCCACATGCACATCATGGCGCCTGCGTGATGATAACTCTGTAAAAGACTCGATGGTCTTCCTTTCAACAAAATGATTATAGTGTCGATAACCTCGTAGAACTTGGAGATGTAGAACCACCATCCAAAAAGTGCCAAGTTATTGTCCTTGGTGGTCTGCTGGAAAACACCGCTCTCAAGATCACAAACAGCATGCACAAAGTTGACCAAGTAACTTTCGGAGTTAGTCTTCAACTGGATCTGACTGACAGTTCTGGAGAAAGAATTGAGCATTCCAACAAAAGTCCAGACAGAATAAACACAAAGAAAGATATTGTGCAAAAGAACAAAGAGTTTGAATAGGCCATAATTTGCGATGGCATATGGGGCAGGCCTCAATCTCTTGAGGTCCTTTTCACTTAGCTTTTCCCCCTGCTTAGTGGACAAATCTGCCTTCTTCAACTGTCTTCTAATCACGATAGGATTGATATAGTGTACGGAGGTGAAGTAAACAATGGCGATCGTCAAAGGTGTCGAGACCTTCATCGAGGCTGCAAAGAGCCTCGTTAACTTTTCACACTTAAAGGGCGAAGGCGGCGCCTGCGTATCAAACTTGGGAATAGTCCATAATGAAGGGTCTGGAAGACCAAAAGAGAAAGACATGATATGGCAGACTTATTGTATGTAAGCGAAAATGCCGACTTTAAATGATTTCCTGACATCGCCGGCCTTTTTCTTGGGTGCACTCCAACGGACGCAACTGAAAAAATGGACTATCAGTCGAGCCGAACCTCGGAGCGGACCAAGAGTTGTTCATGATGTAGGGCCTTAAATCATAATGTACTCAAGAAGCTTTTTTTCTCATTTTTGATGGTTAGACATATTTAGATCCGAGCATCCTATCGATTAACAATCTTGGGTGCAATCTTATCGCTTTTCCTAGGTTTCCGGAGAAGACCAAATAATTGTTGGGAAAACCTGCACCTAGTATTGCATTGACATGCGCATTCACTACGGTGTTGGGACCGGGATGTAACGGGCACAACAGCGCTTTGCTGCATCTCGAATACATAATCTGATATATACTTCTTCATCCTTTGTCTAAGACATTGTCTAGGTTTACTTCATTATATATTCATCTTTCACTTTTGACTCGTTATGAGTATAGTAACCTCATTCACATAGATGTGACTTTCATGTGCTCCGCGTGATTCCGCTGCTCGAAGGACTGAAGTATTGGTATTGACTGATGGTTGGTAATTATTCGTCCAGGCTTCTTCGCATCTCTTTTGGGCGAGCCATATTTTTTTGGACTTCTCAGTTGTGACCTCTGTGTGTACTTTTGTGGCAGCGTTTGTGGCGATCCCAAATTAGTTTGATATGTTAATTTCTTTGATGGCGAGGCCATTTCATCGATCGATACTATTGGGTCAAATTTCGAGTCTTGATTCTCTTGGATCATAAATCCGTTGCTCCTCAAGTATTGAGTCAATTCTGAAGTCGCAGTTTTGAGATTTTGTTCGTCGAAAGAGCTTAGGAATATCTTCTGCAAAAGGGCATGATTCTTGGACTGTGAGGAAGATTCGATGGCTAGCTCAGTTTCTAGTAATAGCTTGAATGGGATAACAATGCTTTCTCTGAACTTTTCGAACTGCGGGCTAGTCTCGATATCGAGTCTCTCTGATTCTCCGTAGACCTCAATTTCGATCGATCGCGGAAGGAGTTTGGCTAATTCCTCCGCACAGAAACGTGCCTTGGTGTCAGTCCCTTTGATAGTGAAAGTAACACCACTTTTGTCGTCAAAATCTTTAATAGATTTTGGGAAATCAATAAAAGTGCTGAACTTCAATTCTAGAACACTTACAAACTGTAGATTGAAATTCATTCTTTGAGTGAGCAATAAGTAATGGCTCCTTAAGAGGCGAAATTCAACAGTATTGTGAGTGAGGGAAATACCATTGAAAGGTGATGGCCTGCTTTGGCAACAATGCTGTACAAGTTGGTCAATTTCATGTTTGACAAATATGATACTTCTCAGGTTTTTCATGGGGCATTTGATCAAAACATTATTGCTTCGCTTGAACAGAAAAAGATTCTGCCCATCACGCAAATCGCATTCGCCTGGAGCCGTATCAGAGGGAGCGCTATTCTTTGAAAACTTGATAAACACGTTGTATTTCTTCAGTATAGACTGAATAATCGAGCCTCCGTTTCCAATAATACTTTTATGAAAAGCCTCAGGTATGTTGAATTGCAACTCTGCCGGGAGCTCTAACTCGAGTAGAGTCACTGTGCGCATAAGAAGATCAAATGCTGTGAAAATCTGCTTGCTTCGTATCCCAGAGCCAACTCTAACACTCAGCTCAATTGAGAAGTTCAGGTTGTTCAATTTCAGGAATGTAACATTGGGCACATTTCCTAATTGACTTAATAACTTGATGATCTTTCCGTTTTTCTTACCACTCAAGAAGTCTTTCTGGTCATTAGCTAGCTCCATTCTCAAAGAAACCTGCAAGCCCGTCTTGCCCTTATTGAGCATTTTGAAGAAAAACTGATGGTTTATTTGGTCTGATATGAGCTCGTTCAACAATGCGTGTATCTCCTCTTTCACTCCCAAGAAACTGATACCATGTTCATTGTGAACGAGAATACACGACTTCCTGCAATCAACTAGATTGATCAAGTAGTATTCGAGATCTGTTGTTGAAGGGTCACGGGAGAATGTTATATCAAGTTGATAAAAACGGCAACATAGTGTGCTCATATTCATGACTGATTCTCGAACCGAGTCGGGTGTTGGGCCTTTAACAATAATCCTTTGATTTCGGGATTCCTTACTTGAACACCTTTGAACGAAAGTTCCATGCTCGAGCATTATGGCCATCATTTCCGACTGATAATGAAGCGAGATCAAATCTAGCTTGTCCCTGCTAATATCAAAATCCTGGAAGTGAACCTTCCCTGCTCCAACGTGTCTTGGATCAACAGTGTTGAGGATGTCTGAAATAGCCTTGCTTGTCACCAATAACTCCGAAATCTTGTCACATGTCATCCAAATGGCGGCTTGATTGTCGTTGGAAACTTCTCCGGTCCTTGAAAAGGCATGAGGCAAATCGGGAAAGTATAAAGTCGTCATCAGCTCGCGCTGAAGTTCATTGAAGCTTGATAGACCGGTTCCCCCTAAGCAAGGAATCATTGGCCCTGCGATTTGTATTTGATCAACGAAACAACCATTAAATAAGGTATCGATGAGAACTTTCACATGAGTCTCGGCAGATCTCAAGTTTTCAGTATCTCCAAGTATGTATACAAATGTCCTATCCGACATAACGTACAGACCATGAAAGTTGGAATCATACTCTGAGATTATGATTTCAACCCTGGATCGTAAAGCAATGATATTCAAACGTTGAAAGAAGTCAGATCCTATTGCTTTGCGCTCGCCAGGAGTCAAAGTGATCTTTCTATGGCCCACCGTCTTAAAAGTCTGAAGAATTTCTGATCTAGAGTTATTCACAAAGGTTTCGTTTCCGTTGATGCTAATAGTAATGAGTTGATTGTTAAGTTGTGGCTCCACTAATTTTATATGATTGACATTGCACATGCCATTGTGGTTCAATTCCAAAATCTTCCGCCTCAAGCAATGAACATTATCAATGACTCGAATCTCCTCTCGCCTGTGATGATCTAAAGCATTGTAAGGAATGAGCGCTTTAGACCATTCCAGGTGATCCTGCCAGAGGCCCGTGCTGGATTCAAATAGCCCTTGGTATGAGTTTGCCAAGTATGTAAACTCTAGCGAGAATATGACAAGATTCGAATCCATAATTGTTTGAGCAATGTGAATAATTTCGAAGAATAATCTGGGGTTGTAGTAAGCGAGTTATTTCGTTTTGATGGGAATTGTACGTTTCTTGTCTCAGAATGAAATGACGTTTGTTTAAACAATTTTAGTATGCTTCTTGATACTTGTAAACTTAGTCAAGACGTAGCTTGCCCGGAATATAGCTATCTCATGAACATCGCGTCTTCCATATCGGGAAGAAACATAAACAGATGTGCATGCAGTTCTACAACAGTAGAGCTTGTATGCCGTATATAACCTTTGACAGATCAGTAAAGTAATTTTAGAGTGCGAATACACCAGCGAGCTTCGAGGGCATCAAAGAGGATTCAAGGACGCTGGCAGATGTCGTATTTAGAGTCTCTTCGTATCCCAAACGTAAACCATTTCGTCCCAGCCAGTAGTGGCAGCCCACCCTGGCTCGCCCCAGAGACTGTAATCACATCCAATGACAAACTCTCGGTGCTGCCTCATGACGCCAGCACAGCCGCTGGCCTTATTATTAAGGAAGCGGGCTCGTTCATCAGACTGATCGTTCCATACTCTTGCAGTCATATCGTATGACGTACTAAGTAGCTCCTTGCCACTGTGTGGAGACCACGAGACCTTGCGCACGGCAAACTCGTGGCCCAAAAGCTCGTTCAATGGGCTCGGGCCTCGCATGTGATATGCGGGCATTGGCAGATGCAGATTTGGCAGATCAATCTTCGTGATCATTCGGAGATCCCACACTCGCACAGCCTTGTCTGTCCCAGCAGAGGCAATCACAGTAGGCTTGTACTTATTCCAGTCAACCGACAAGCACTCGAGCCCGCCATGTGCAACAAAGTCGAGCTGGAGTGGTTTAGGTGCTCTGATGTCCCAAATATGCACGTGAGAAGCACCTGTGCAACTCACAATGGTCAGGGGAGAGTGTGGAGAGAAAACTGCGTTATATATGCATTTCGTAGTGCCTATCTGGCCCGCGGGGCTGGAGTGTGATATGGGAACTGACGGTCTGGCGGTATTTTGTACGCTAGATGCAACAGTAGTATAGTCGACCTCCGGACTCAACGTAAGAAGGGACTGCTGTCTGTTGGGCGCCCACACTTTTATAGTACCATCCCAGGACAGAGTAACGAAATTTGCCTTGTCCACGAGATTCCAATTCACCGAAAAAACTTCTCGCTGGTGCTCCCGGAAGCTCATCACAGGAAATTGAGGTACTGTCAAGTCAAAAAGTTTTACAGAACCATCACCCGACGCTGTGGCGATCTGATTTTCGTGCAACTCGCTCCACGCCAAGTCGAAGAGACCATCCTGTGTCTCCCATGCAATTTCATCCCGTATCTGGCCCGTAGCATCGATATTCAAAATGAAGAGCTTACCGTTGCCCACTAGCCCGTAGTTGGCCGCAGCTGCCACAGCCAATTTATCATCAAAGAACGGTGAGTAGCCAACTCCATACCCATTATATCCAGCTGTTCTGTATGATGGCATAATGGAAAATTAATCGGCTCAAGATTTGAAGATTTTTTTGCCTCGAGATTTCACCACTACTGATAGCGAGTTAGTACGATCACTGGCACGCCGCGAGGGTGCGCACGCGCAATCTAATCATGACTTGAATAGGCGGATTCAGCTATCGAAGGTTCCTCTGAGTCTAATACGTTTTTTTGGTGAATACATATATAAGAGAAAAAGCTGAAAATCTTGATTAAGCTAGTGGCGTATTGTGTTAAAGTGAAAGCAAACCTCTGGTGTGTTGTACATTTTTTTTGTATGGCGAGCAAACTGTACCAATCCACCCACGGGGACCAAACCCGCCGTGACCTTCGATAGTGCAGCAGTAAACCCGCGGAGGCTTCTGCCACTCAGCCAAAATGAGAAATTACAAAACTTCAATATTTGAATTTGTTTTCTTTTGTTGAATATATAAATATCATAAGTCCTCACTTAAAGATTTCAAGAAAAAATCATGCTGGCTCTTTCTCTTTTACGATTAATTTTGGATTTTTGGGAGGATTCTAGAAATTTAATTTGGTGAAAAAAGAGAAAAGATGACTTGCTAACTGCTTGGAAAATAAAATTATTGCTTGTTAAGAAAAATGAAAGGCGCAACACATTTTCACCTACGAGAGGGAATCACTACATCTTCACTGATATTGCTGTTGTAGGATATTGTTGATTTTGAGAACATACAAAAACAAATATAAATTCCAACAGCTTCCAGTTTTACTGCTTAGGCAGATTACTGAAGCTTGGAAAGCGATTCATCCCTTGGGTAGTTGACAAAGTCAATTTCAATAAATAGATGAGGTCAGGTCGGAATCATCGTAGGTGATTCGTGAGATGGGACCTCGAAATGGGTTAGAGGTTTTGTGTATAGCTGTACAGTTTTTGGGCACAGAAGGAAACTTTTGAGCTCCCCTCTTATCAATGAATCTACCAAAAAAAAAAAATAGCAACAAAAAGGAGATCATCAAACATGAAGTTTCGATATATATTCAGTCAGCTGAAGGATTGCTGCCGGATGGAGAGAAGGGGTTATGCAAGATTGCTTTCGCTCCTTGAGCCGGAAGTAACAGAATGGTTTACCGTCTATCCAACCCGATCGCGTCTCTGAACTTTGTCCTGAAGTTCAATCTGAATATAGATGTGTTAAGTTTTGGAAGGGGTTGTATAGGGAGGAATGGGTGAGAAATGGGTCAAGGACGTGATTTATGAGCCATTCATTTGTTCAATTTTGGGATGTTCCCAGGCACGACGAGCCGGGATATTCTGCTCACAAAATGTCACCTCTGCCTGAATAAATGTATTTACCGAAGAGAAATCTTCTTTTTTGGATTTTGGAAACCAAACAGCCCAGGGAATTTACCTACATGCCATCTTCTACCTCCTATTATCTCCTCAAACGTCAGGCCTGGAGATACTAGGCTTTTGCCACATTTGCGAGCACTCTTGCCATGCCACATAATCAGTGTGAACTAGAACAAAAAAAATTATAAATCGTACATTATGGATTACGATTTTTCACCTATATCTGCAGACTCGTCTCATAAAGCCCAAGCCAATGATATTCAAACTCTCACGTCCTATTAAATATCGAAAGTTTTTGTATCCAAGAACTTGATAATATTGTGATATTCCGGTGCAATATCGGAGATATGCAACAATCCAAACGAGATCAAATCACCAGCGACGAGCGCAGCCTTTTGTTGTGCGTATTGGAGATAATCAAAATCATCATCTGTCGATGTGATCGCCTCTTCTTCGGGAGCCGCTGGACTGTCTTGAGAAATTGATAATGCCTCAATCCCTGTTGAGTATTCGTACGTACTCAACACACCCTTGCCCGAGGATACAGATGTGAGTTCTTCCATGGGGTCTTTCGTTGGACCACTTTGAATAAGTCCCCAAACAAGCCAAAAGAATTGAACAGTGGCACGCCAGTACACAATTTCATTATACATCTTTTTGACTTCATACTCTGTCAAAGTGTCGATGTCATCCGCCTTTTCAAGTTGAACCTTAGTTTTCAAATTTGAAGACGGAAATTGAAAATTATACTCCACATATGATTTGAGCATGTTGAGCTGCTGTGATTGTGTGGGATACCTGTGCTCTTGGATATAGTACGGTTTCTCTTCATTATGATAATCAGACATCCACTCAGAAAAGTGATCAGCAATATCATACGCGGGGAAGTTTGCCCCTGAGTATTCAAAGTCAATAACGGCTAAATTTGCGTCTCTTCTGCTACTTGTGTTGAGGGAGGAAGTATCCGCATCGCATTGCACCACATCTTTGGGATCGAAGGTGCTCTTAATGAGTAAGTTACCGTACTGAGTATCGTTGTGGCAAAACTGGTAGTTATCGGAAAGCCTGCTCTCGTCGTACTTTGAGAAAAGCCAGTTTCTGTAAGAGAAAACCAAAGCCCGGAACTTCCGCCAAGGCATCAACAACGTCTTTTCGATAGTCGCCTCTGGCATTTTATGAAGCAAGTCTTTCTCGAATAGCAGAATCCACTTCATAATCTGTAACCATGCCTCTGGAAACTCTAACTTCCTGTCACGCTCGTCCAACTTTATGTTGTAGTGTAAATCTTTCATTCTGCGGCCTAAAATTTGCGAGATCACAGGATCTCTGATCTCTTCCTTGCCCAAAGTGACGAATCCCTCAAGGAACTGTTCAAAACGACCGTTTGCAAATATTCCTAAAAGTTTGGGGCCGATCTTGTTAGAAGAGAGCTTTATCAAAGTCTCTAATTCCGAGTCTCTGTCAATGAGACTGTCAACGTTTTTTCCATACACTCTCAATAATAACAGAGGCGGTTGTACATGACAATCTGCATCTTTGAACTCTATTTTGTAAATGGAGTTTGTCAATGCGCCCAGAATACGCGAGATCACAATGTTTTCGGGAGAGAGTACCACTTTGCGCCATTTGGAGATTTTCAAAGTTCTGATGAGCCCAATCAACTCTTGCTTGAAGAAATCAAGCGGTAATGTGTTGTCCAAGTTCGTGTTGATCGTGGGAATCGTTTTCTCGCTGGAAGGGTCGATTTGTGTGGGTGTAATGACCAATCGGTTGATCGAACTCGACGAGAGGGAACGCTTAGAGCCGCTTAACGATGGACGTCTCGAGGAAGACGTGGACCGCGAATTAGCCGTAGAGTTTCTGGTTCGCGATCTTGAGCGTGACCGGCTCAGATGCGCCAGGAAGTGAGTGATATCCATAGTGAGAATGAGATGAAGTAGTTGAGTAGATTGGCTAAAATCGAACGTCTAAGAAATTGCGGAGAGTGGGTGTAACGTTTCTGCTTTGAGCGCACGCGATCGATAATGTAATAACCCGCCCAATCGGAGGCACGGGTGTGCCTCGGGTTTATGCCAGATGGGCAAAAAGAGAAAAGGAGGGAGTCTGTGGCTAAGTATACTACAGGGCTTTTAATTTACCATATCCTCTTAGGTCTTTCCTGGATCACCTGTTTTCACTGGCTACCTTTTTTTACTTCATTTCCCGGGTGGTCAGTATATCCTAGGCGCCAGTTTGATAAAGTCCAAGGCGGCGCACTGGTGTGCATTAGTTACTGATTGCAAAATCCCCAGCCGTATGGGTTTTGAGGTTGGCCCATATCTGAAAATGGAGCTTGGCTTTCAATTTGCTTAAAACTATCAATGAACTCGGTAGATTTGGCTCCTCTCAGAACAGCCAGTGAATCAACGGACATCAAGTCAAATAAATAGTAATATTTCGAGTTTGCGTCTGGCTCTATTCCAGACTTCTATTTTCATTTTATACCAAAACGGTATGCGCGGTGGTTACGAGACGATGAGAAGAAGGATTTGGTGGAAAGCGGGTCTGGCTAAATTTCATGACTTGTTTGACTTGCTTGCTAGAAAATAAGAGATTCTGACACCCTAAATTGACACGCGGTATTGCCGCATCTAGAACAGAGTATCGCTTGAATAACTCGACGATCAGGTAAATTGCATGGCGAAAGGCAGATAACAGGATAGATCCGTGGTGAATCCAAAGGTGCAAGTAGAATCAGAGATAATACACCCGAAAGATATGTCATGTGACCTTTGCTTAGTTAGAGATACCCGCAATCAAGAGAAGATGCTAGCTTATCCAATAACCAGAATGAATATGTGTGACCTATAAAAGTAGGACACAGATGAGATACATTTGCTCGCAAACTAAATATCGTTTTTGTATCTTTCGACTTAGACTAAAGCAAATCATCATCACCATCATACGAGGGACGTACCGACATATTAGCAGAAGGGTTCTTTGGAACATCTCAACCTCGTTCAAATTAAAAAATTTCAGAGGTGCTACGATGTAGTCTGAGAGTTCTTTGTTAGGCACATGAGTTGAATTATCACCGTTTTATTTTCGACATGTATGCATTGACTTACTATAATTGTACTTTTTCAGAGAAAGCCCGAATCAAGGCTTTTTTAAATACTTCAATAAGCCGAGCTTTGCTCATTCTTTTGTTCTTGTTTTTCTTGGCTGAGGCTAGGAAGATTCCGGAAAAATGTGAAATTGGTTCACGTGCACGCGCCACAGTGGCATCTCTGCGCTCACGGATCAGGAAATTTTCAACCTGACACGTATATCTTTTTGGACCTACCGAAATTTGAGCAACAAGTCTAGAACACAACAATTTAAAATGGTTTACAGAGAATTGCTTTCTGCATCAGGATTGCTTGGTACAGCAGTCACCTACAAATTGTTGCAAGACAAAACAGCGGAGGTGGACACGCTTACCATCAAGTACCGTGAGGACTTGAAGATTCTTGAACAGGAATTGAAGGAGAAAACCGAACAATTCGAAGCGCAAGTTAAGGCCGACTCTCAATCGCATGAATCAGTCTTGGCTGAGAACATTAAACTTGTGCGTAGCGGTGGTGCCGAAAAGGCCAAATTGGTACAGGAGAACCTGAGCTTGACTAGCGAGGTCCTGAAGTTATCGAGCCAATTGACTCAATTGACCAAAGAGCGCAATGATATGACTAAAAAACTTACTGAAAGCTTGGAAAAGTCGGAAGCTTTGAGAAAAGCGGCCGCCCAGGCTCAAGAGAAGTCTGAAGAGTGCAAGCAGAACGCAGAGTTTAAGCACAACACCGAGTTGTCTAAAGTAGTGGCCGAGAAAGATATCAAAATCTCGCAGCTCCAAAAGTCGACAAAGGAACTCAGTGAACTCAATAAGAAGCTGAAGCTGGATTTTGAGAGCGCTCTCAAGAAGACCGCCGAGGAATTGAAGTCTTTCAAAGCCACCGCTGAGGAAAAGATGAATAAGTACGACAGCTTGGTGGAAAGTTCTATCGAGAAAGACAAAAAGATTGAAACTTTGAATAAGGATTTTGAATCCGGCAAAAAGAACATCGAGACTCTTGAGGCTCAATGTGAGGAGAGAGCCGAAAAGATCGAAAAGCTCGAGAACGAAATCAAGGAGAACAAGAAGGAGATTTCAAGCGCGAATGCTTCAATCAAGGAAAAAGATGAAAAAATCGCCGAGGTTGAGAAGTCTGGAAAAGATGCTGCCGAGACCATCAAAAAACTCGAAAACTCAATTAAGGACGCGGAAAAAGCGAAAAAAGAGATCGAGAACGCCAGAGATGAGGTATCCAAGAAGGTGGAGAGCCTCACCAGCGACCTCAAGCTTAAGGACGAGAGTATTGACCAAGCCAAGGCTCAGTTGAAGCAAAAAGATGCATCCATTGAAAAATTGGAGGGCGAATTGAAGGAAAAAGACGATGCTACCAAGAACATCGAAAACCAACTTGAATCGAAAGTCAGTGAGATTGAGGTCCTCAAGACTGAAGGAGAAAATCGCGACAAAGAAATTCTGAAGCTTGAAAAGGCTCTCAAAGCCAAGACACAGGAGTTGGAAGACTTCGATGCAGTTGCGAAGGATCAGCAAATTGAGCGTTTAACGAAGGATTTTGCGGACCTCGAAACCACTCATGGCAACCTCAAATCGAAGGCTTCATCCGATGCTGAGAAACTCAAGAAGTCGGAGACCTCTCTTGACACATTGCAAAAGGAGCATGAATCAGTTAGGAAATCTTTGGATGATTCGAAGACAGATCTCGGCGTGTTCCGCAGAACAGTGGAAGAACTTGAACTTGAGTTGAAACAATCAAAGAACAACGCGGAAACTCTCAAAGAAAACTACGAGGAATCCATCAACAAGATGAAACAAACTTTAAAGCAGAGATCTGCCGAGCTCGAGACTTTGGCCGAAACCATGGATGGACGTTCTAAAGAGACCGAAAAAGTGAAGGCAGACGCCAATCAGGTGAAGAACGCCCCCGAGTCGAAAAAGGCCGACGAGTTGAGATCTCAGCTTGAAGCGTCCCAAGAGGAGTCTGAACGTTTGAAAAAGCAGTTGGATCAACTCAAGTCTTACGAAGAGAAGGAAAGTGATTTGCAAAATGAGTTGGAGAAGAAGATTGCCGAAGTCGAGAAATACAAAAAAACCGTTGAAATTTACAAGGGTGTTTCTCAGAAATTGAAGGCGGAGTTGAAAGAAGCTACGAGCGGGTCTGAGGACAAGAGCGGGTCTGAAGTTTAAAAGGAATGAATGTGAAAATCCTCGGGAATGTCGGGCCCGTATTCAATCATACTTCTGCACTCGCTGAGTTTCCGCCAAGCATGCTTCATTGTCCCACGGACGTCAGAATGTGTCAAAGTGTGCTGAGGCTCCGCGCGTGTGAAAGAGGAGCGCGACAAACTCCCGAATTGTAAATATACAAAGAAATACGGCTCGTGCAATTGATGAGTACTTTATCTTTAACCCAAACATGTTTAATGGGATGACACGTATCCGTAACTCTCCTTTTAGAAATAATTTTTCGTCAAAAATGGCTCGAGTTTGTACCGAAAAACCTTATTCTTGTTGCTTGCGCTGCCAGAATGTCAGAGCAGGGAATGGAGCCCTTGCTCGCGATTTGACGTTGTTTCATGCCGGCTGTCGAAAACAATTCCGAGGTGCGCTCAAGAAGAGCGAGAATAACAAAGAAGCCAAAAATGTATTCGCCTGACACACGCTCCATAAACATAAAGATAAGTCAGAGAGATAAAAGACTCCTCCCTCAGAATTATCTGAACTTGTATTTACTGCAAGGCGTAGTGAGACAGATGAAAGCAATCTAGCTTGATGTCCAATGTGTGTGCAAGTCAGAAATCAGCCGACTATGGTTTCAGAGTCGGAAAAAAAAAAAAAAAGACTTTTCAGATCCCAACACGTGCTTGGATATGGCAAGAGATTCTAAAGAAGACTATTCTTCTATGAGAGATCGATATTGTAGTGTATGAATCCCAAAAGATAATTTCATCGGTATGAGTAACTATAGAGTATCTGAACTGCGTTGAGCCGCAGCGGATTTCTCTAATCCTAAATTTCCGTTCCCCTGATAATGATTGCTATGCTGGATTGTTGCATCCTTCATATTATTCGCAACGGGGATATAGTTTCTCGCTCCAAACAAAAATACCACTCTTTCTGCATACGACCTAGATGGGCGTTCACACACTTTGCTGAGTCCATAATCTTTCGTTACACTTTAATTGTTTATTTGAAACCAGTTTTCTTGGTTACTTTCTTCCAATTCACTCACAGAAGTGTCCCTTCCTTTTGCCTAGAAGTGAGCTTTCTTTTCGCTTGTTTCTCATTCCGCTCGCTACATATACAACCTAATACTCAAAAATAGATCGCTCTCAGAGGCACACAACACAACGCCCATTGTCACCACATTCACTATTGGGGTGAAATAAGAGTATCAAATACCTACAAAAATAAACCCCCGTCTGTTCGTCTTCCGAAAATTAATTTCTTATACTCTCTGCTTTCCCCTCATGCACTCGTTTCAAAATCATCCCGTCGTTGAAAATTCACCACAATAGACAAACTAGATCGCCGATTAGACCATGGCCATACTTAAGAGTCAAAAAAAACTTTCCAGACAGCTGAGAAGCCATGAAACGGCAAGTTCTACAGCACCTAATTCAGTGGAACAACTGCCGGGCACTTTGCTGCCAAGAATGGGCTCGTTTCTGAGCATATCCACTGCACAGAGTAAGAGTGTACAACAGGATAAAGTCATCAAGTCCCTACTCAAGCTGTTCAAGCGGCTCGAGCTAGCTTTGTGTAAGTTCGACGGTAAATTGAGTGGGATTACAAGGACGAATCTTCTCCGTACTCTCGTGCTTCCCTTTCTTCGATCGCTGCCTCCTTTACACACGCTTCTCGACATAGACTCCTCGCTCTATATCAGCTTCGCCAGTATCTCAACGTCTGTCTTGGGGCTCTGGTGGCGCCTGCTTCTAGCATGCTTGGATACCACGGGGGCTCTGCAAGTCTCTATGGCCGACCGAAGTGCTTATCTCGAATGTGTGTCTCGAATATTGGCCCGGAAGGAGTGGCTTTATGCTGACTCGCAAGCCACTGAAACATATACAATGTGTCTCACCGATACACTCGATTTCTGCATATTGCGGCTTTTGTCCTTGAAGGTCGTCCCGTTGTCACTTTCCGCGTTTGTTGGCAAAGTGTTTGCATACTCATTCTTTCACCTACCCGGAGTATGCAACGCGTTACTTTTTCTCTTGAACGTGAGACAAAAGACTTTGGAAAAGCTGTCCCTGGCTTTTCTGACACTCGCGCATGCTTCTAAGGCTGACACGATCTCGATCTTCCCCAAATTTGTAACACATTTGATCAATTACAAGGGTGTGGAAAATCTAGAAAGGGCCAAGCGGGGCGTCATCAACTGTGTCATTCCTCCGAAGCACCCTGTGAGAGGTATCCGAGATCCCTCGGGACCATGGGTACGCCGCTGGTGCACCAGTGATAGCGATATATTCAACTCGTTCTTCCGTCATTACATCGACATCGTGCACTCGTTCATCTCACACTCTCGAGTCGACAGTCTGCTTGTCCCTCCTTATCTCTTCCCTGGATTCAGGGTTATTGCATCATACATGTATCAGATTTTGTCTGTCTCGGTTAATAGAATACTGCTGAACAAGGGGGGATCCGCCACCAGTTCCCAGCAGCTCAGTCCTCAGGTAGGGCAGCAAAAGCCGGTATCTGGGAAAGAGATGAGCTCTGGATCAGGAATTCCCCTGTCGACCCTTTCCTTGAAGCAAGCCGAAAGCAACTATACCGCCATCACCAAACTATTTCGGGTAATCCGTGAAATCAGCTACTCTCTGATCCCGTTCGCCAGTCAAATCACCAAGATAGTCGATCTGCTACTTGTAACTGTCGCGAAACACGTTGGATTATTTGACGTCAACAAGACGAGCCTCTTGCTTAATTTGGTCTATGAGTACTCCATACATGTTTTTGATCCTTCTGAAATGAACTGGCAGTTTTGGCTAAACTGCAATTACCTCATGTTGACTAAAACTTATCATGTGCAAATTATTACACGCAATTTTGCATTTTTATTCAATGTTTGGGATAAGATAAAAAATTTGACCACGGGAGGCCAGCTGGAACTGCCTCACGTATGGCTAAAGAACCCAGCGGAAAGTGTAAAAGCGAATTTCTCGAACTGGTTGACATCTAGTCCTGTATGGCTAGTTTATTTCACACACTGGAATCCACTAGTCAGGTCGCATTACATACGGTTGCTTGTATGGCGGGTGATAGGGGTCAACAACTATGAAACATCACGCTCCATTGAAACAACACGCAGAGTCAAACAGAAGACGGATTTTGTTTTCGATAGTTTATGCAAGGTGTTAGCCTGTGAGAATTCACTGAGGACGATGACGGCATTTGACTTCACTGCAGATCTGCCAATTGTCAACCGCAAATTTGGAATTGTGCCAATCAGCAGCAAATACTCATATTTGGATGATGTTTCGTCACTCGTGTCAGTCGCGGCGTTCGCAAAGCCTAGTGATCTTCGCAAAACACACCCATACGAGATCCTCGATGAGGCTGTATACACTTGTACCTCTTTGCCCAGCTCTCCGGGTGTGTCAGAAACCTCGGATTCTGCTGATCATCAAAAGCTTGAAGGCAACCATTCCATCATCAACTCATTGAGCCGATTCTTCAAACTGATTTCTACCGATAATCACTCCAATATGGATGCTTTGGTGATGGCTCCTCCGTCGAAGCTAAGCGGCGCCAGACCGGAAACCGGTGTGCTAGGTAGGGGAAAGCCCTCTTCCAAATCCATGACATCTTTATCGACCGCATTCTCGTTGAAGTCAACCTCCTCCAGTCCTAGTCTTGCATCTTTCCAGTCTTCGCCTGACTCATTGAATGATCACTCAACTGAATCCTCAATCACCTCGGGTTCTGACTCTTCGATTTCGGATCGCGTCGGAAGCTCTTCCACCTCCACATTCTCTTCAAACTCCTCAAGTATGCAACCTCCAGAGCTCATCAAGATCCCTCCCGAGATTGCGCGGCCAGTGTTTAAACTTGACATAGTTTTGGATCATGAGGTCGCCTCTTCAAAATGCATAAGGATGCAAAAATCCAAGTCCACGCGGAATGGGAAAACGTTCTACGGAAGTGAAAAAGTGCAAAATGTGTCTTATCTCACATTACCGAAGTCGCCAAAAATCCCTTCAATATCCATTTTCTTGAATTCAGATGCGTACCACATGTTTTTCATCACAAGAGAAGATTATCAGTTTGGAGGGGAAGCTTTGTCAGCAGTTGATCTTGAGGATTACGAAAACTTCTCTCAGCACATGGCTAGAAAGCTAAGCGGTCACAATGAACTTACTACTCTAGGAAAAGCTTTAAACGAATGGAACTCCATTGTCGACGAATTCGAGAACTACTTATTTGAGAAGGTTGAGGCTGATCAGGCCAATTATTTACCAGTTGTATCTGTTGATAGCGATGGCGGTCCCCGAAAACCTGATGAGATCAACGAGGCTGATTATTTTGCACGCATCATCCCGCTTCTGCCCATTGACAACCTCACCGAGCTGAAGCTCCTTAATGCTTCATAGGTTTTTTTTGTAGCCTCCTACTATGTACATCTTATATCTTTCACATCGTTTTTATCTTCGTGGGGCCTTCTTCTTCCTCAGACAGAAGTTTCTGCAGAAACAAAATGGCCGACAAAATGCAAAAGAAGGAACTGAGTATCCAGAAGCTCCCGGCGCCAATGAACAAGCAGGTAAAATAAAAATTAACGAGATAATACCGAAGCCCGTCCCACTCGATTACGAAGTCGATATAAGCTTTGCGTGAATCAAGGAATAGAAAGTTCATTTTCTCGAGTGTAAAGGTAGCATGATTTCTCGAAAGCGAAGCGTATAATTCGTGGCCTGTAAGCGTAAGCAATGGGTGATCAACACGCACCAACTTCAATACATCCACCAAAATCGGAGGGACCCAGTACCGTAAATTATATGGAATCAAGTTATTTTTCTCCACATAGATATATCGTGAATCGCAATTTACAAGAAGCCAGTCTTGAGCCTTGTGTTCGGGTGAAATCTCGAGCGAATAAGTGAGCGACTGGTGCGCTGTTTCATATTTGCAGATAGCGTCGAGGTTTAGGCGTACCAGGAAGGTAAGGTTGCCATTGTCCCGCAAAAATGAAAGGACATTCGAACTGTTTATATCTGTTATCAAAGAAAGCTTTGACCCCGGGCCGGTTTCAATGAATTTTGTGGGTGTTCGGACGCGTTCCACGGGGATCAACATCTTGTAAAAACTCAAATAGGTAACAAAAGACACGGGCAATAACACAAATATAAGGGCCACAAAAAGAATTGCCACGTATAGGGCTTGCCTCGTAAAAAACCAGTTGACCCGAATGATTGTATTCGTGCCTGGCCACATTGGAATCTAGATTTGTTAGATAGTTTGTTTTGCGGATAGGTTAATTCTTTTTTAAGGGCTTAAGTTTGGGCCTGCGGGGAAAAGCATGTGCGACACCAGGAGAGTAAAAGCCCGGAAAGAGATTCTAGAAAGATGAATGTAGGTATGTTGAAGGTAAGATACCTAAAAAAATGCAAAGACATGAACAAGTTGAGATTGAAAAGCTGGATTATAAATTCACATGTTATTCAAGTAGGCAAGTACTTTGAGGGACATGTTACGTCTACACTGTAAAGATACCTCTTGCCGATGGATGGCAGAAATACGGAAAGCAGATCTGTGAAAGCTTATGCTTCGGTCGAGAAACTAAAATCCATGTGTTTTACAATCTATGAACAACTTACTGCTGCAATTGTGCCGGTAGCCGACGATGCACGAGCATTTGAAGCGTGCCTCCCAGGCTTTTTAGAAAAGTCTAGATGAAAAATAGAACAATTAAAGTTTGCGATCCCAATCAACCAAAATTACCAACAAATGATGATCACACAGGCTTTTGTCTAAAGCAACTTGTATCTCTCCGTATGACTGCACCAAGCTTCAACTTCAAATTAAGTCAATGCGTGGTATGGCCTCTATGGTACTTCAAACCATTCAAGTTTTTGTATCGTTTGCCACACACTTCACATCTATATGGTTTGTCTTTCTCCATTCCGGCCCCATCAAGGAAGGGTGTATTTGACTCTGGGTCTATGATAGAGATAGTCCCGTCCTCATTTTCTTTTAGAGTTTGATTTTGATGGCCATGTAGCCGGTGATATTTCAAACCATTTTGATTCTTATAGGTCTTCTCGCATCCAATGACGGGACACTTAAATGGCTTGTATTCCTCATTCTCCATGACGTACAAATGACGAGCAGGGTCATCGATGTACATGCTGTCATCATCTCCCATCTGCTGTGCATTTCTTCCACGTAGTGCGCCTCTCTCTTGTTGTCCCTTTTGATTCGTGATCAGGGAAGACACGCTCTGAGTTCTTACAGCTTGATCTGCACCACCGCTCATAGTCAGGTTTGGCAGTATTGTTTGGTGTAGGTTACCATGAATGGAATGCTGTTGAATGTTGAATTGATTTGAAGGGGCGTTCATGTTGCCCTGTGCTTGAGGAATCTGTCCGTGGCTATTGAGAAATACGTCGTTCGTGGAAACAGTCTCCATGACGTTATGGATGTTATTCATGTTGTTTCTGTTATGATGCGAGTTGAGTAAATGAGCGTTGGTGTCTGTGGGAGGGGAGCTGGATATGTGGGCCTCTTCGTAATGCCGGAGAAGATCATGCAACGTCGGGAGAAGTTGATCACAGCATGAGTAGTCCTTGCAATAATCAGCCTCCAATTTGGGAAGGTAGCTGGTAGCATTAGGTGGCGACATGGGCATGTGAGGATTATGCTGCAGCTGCTGGTTCACAAACCGGAACAGGCCTCTTCTTGGATTAATGAGATTGGAGTGGTGCTGCGGCGCGACTTGGTGAGTGCCTTGCATCATCACTTCGTCTTTGAGCCAAGAGCCGATCGTGACTGAACCCCAGGACACACCGCCCATACCCTGGGAATGCGCAATGGACTCCCTCCGGAATCTGTGATTGTTGAAGATTGAGGGCTGTCGTTGGTAGGTTATGTCGATAGGCTGGGGCACGTTCAAGAAACCGTCACCGGACGCCGATTCTTGTGCGGTAGACGCGTTGTCAAAAATCCCGGTATTGAACATGATTGCAGTAAATTGGCGATAACGCTGGCTTGCAGATAATGCCTTTAGAAGGGTTAAGTGGGATGATTCGGAGGCAAGTTGAGGGGCGCTGAGGTCTGTCGTGCTCAGTGGCCAGAACTCACAAGAGTGTATATGGCGCTATATATAGGAAAAACTGGCTCTCGCAGTCTAAGCGAATCAAGGGATAGGCAAATGCGAGTTCCCGAAACTTAAAGGAGATCCTGGATACCGATAAAGAGAAAACACCTCGAGACTATTTACAGAAAGAGTCTGCGTATGTGGGGACCAAAGTCAGATAAATTCCAGATTCCGAAGGAGTGCCAAAGGGCTCAAAGCGGTGTACAACAAGGCGAGCCGGATGTAGCGATGTAAAGTTGAGATGAAAACTCAGAGTATTAGAGATCTGAGAATCCTAGGTATATTTCAGAGACTTAGTGGTGAAACGGAAGATACGCTTGTGCCGGTCACGATATTGACGGGCCTGAAGTTTGGAGTAGGGATCCTTGAAATAATGTTGGCAACTGGTGTAGGTCAGATCCAGGTCCGCTGTTTTCGGCTGATGTGTGGTTCGCGCACGACTTACCCTTTGGGCACTATCCTGCACGAAGTGAAATATGTACACACTATATTGGACAGAAAAAAGGGAACGCACGTCGCCAAACCTTGCGTTGTATCGCCTTTCTCTCAAGTATCGTCCAATCAAATTGCCGTAAGTTTCGGAATCATAAAATTCTCTTCTACGAGACAAGTGCCATAAATTCTGAGAAGTAGATGAAAGACTAGAGACTTAGACACGAAGGAACCCATTTTCAATCGTTCCACGCATGTCTCCTTGAGACAAATCCACCTATGTGCGGTATCCATGAAATGGCCATCACATGGTGGACAACGGGACATGTACACCACCTGAAATGGGGACATTGGTTTGGCAAAGTGTTGCATAAGGTCGCATTTTATATTTCCCGGGTCCAGATATCGAGGCCAAAGAAACGCTGGTCATTCCTGGTGATGGCGCTGGGAGATGGCTTGCGTTGTCATATTCATATACACAATACGCCTCATCTGCAGAATAAGTGAAATTAAGATTTCTGAAGCCCAGCCAACAAGCTGGTTTCACTCTCAAAAGCCGCAATGGGAATTATTTGAAAGCTCACAAAGACGCATATTCAGCTTGGGCAAATTACTCTTCAGATACGATATATATGCTTCCGGGAGTTAAAGTCATTGGGGTTTTGCCAAGCCTTGTACGAACACGTGCAGGCAGATATGATCGTTATGTGAACAACTCGTCACCTCTCCCGCGGCAACCGAGATCTTCCGGGGACCGGGCCCTTATCGTACAAATATCACGTGATGCCAGCTTTCGAAAATGCAGAGAATTCAAGTCCACGTGAATTATGCTGTGTGCCATGATCCCACGAGCTTTGTCTCATTCTTGTAACTAAATAATCAAATGCGAGTGTGAATTCTTTCAAATTGACAAGCCTTTGGCAATTGTTTCCGTTGGACTGCTTTAGTATTACAGACGAACTTGAAAGACCCTGTCTTAGGCAACATGAGCACGATCTGTGCTCTGTCGAATGCTTCCCGCTTGATTTCGGAAGCATACAGTCAACGACCAAAACTTTAACTACATAGATGGTGTCCGGCATCATTATAAATTGAACACAAATTTAATTTTGAATGCCTCCATTTCTCTTCAAACGCTACTTGAGGTTGGCCTTGCCACTTTCCATGGCGGCTTTGTAACGTTCCAAAGCTCTATCCCTGCAAGCCTTGTGGTCCACAATTGGCTCAGGATAATCATTCTTTTTGGCAATCTCCGCAGCTTCTGTGTTTGCGTAGGGATTATGGATGGCCTTGCCTTCGACATCTCTCAATTCTGGGACCCACTTTCTGATGAAACTTCCAATTGGGTCGAATCTCTCAGATTGCGTCCAGGGGTTAAGGATTCTAAAGTATGGTTGTGGATCGACGCCCGTACTTGCTGAGAATCCCCAACCTCCATTATTAGAGCTAAAATCACCATCAGCCAATCTCAGCATGAAATACCTCTCTCCGTTTCTCCAATCCAATAACAAGTCCTTTGCCAAGAAAGAGGCTACAATCAACCTACCTCTGTTGTTCAAATAGGATGATTCATTTAGACATCTCATGGAAGCATCCACAATTGGGAATCCCGTTCTTCCCTCACACCATGAAAGGAAATGTTCGTTGTTGTACTCCCACTCCACATCTGAGAGCTCCAAGTGAAAAGGCTTGTGCATTGAAACATAAGGCCAGTTGCACATGATGTGTTTATAGAAGTCTCTCCAGGAAACTTGTCTCACCCATTCTGCAATACCGGTGGCCTGCGATCTGTTATTCTTCGAAAGCTTTTTCTGCTCGAAGAGCTCTTGCAAAATCGATCTTGTTGATATCGTTCCAGACGAGATGTGAACACTCAAGTGAGAGACTGTGTCGTCATCCAACGAGTCTCTCGTGTCATCGTAGCCCTTGATCTCGGGAGACGCAATATATCTCGACAACGCCTCCCGGGCCCCATCTTCACCAATGAGTTTAAAGTACTTGTGGAATCTTTTCTTATCAAGCTCTCCATGTGGAAAGTCGGGTTTCTCCTCTACCTCGATCGATTTGCTCAATTTCTTATCTGGAGTTGGAAACACAAAGTTTTCCTTACTCAAGTATTCGTCGTTAGCATACTGGACCCATGCCTTATACCATGGAGAGAAGACAGCATATTGCGTACCCTTGGACTTGGTTTTGAGTTCTCCAGGTGTCACTATACACGTGTCATGACATGGAAAGTAGGCAACGTCCAGTTCGAGCAAAGTGTCTAGGAGTTGCTCCGTTAGTCTTAACTCGTCGACTTCGTACTCTATGTTTGAAAAGAGATGGCTTATCTTATACTTTTGCAAGAATTCTTTGATTTTGGGAACGATGTCTTTTCTTTTCTCCGCGTGAATCGTCACTACTTGAATGTTCAACTCCTCGAGCTTTTTCAGTGCCATTTCCAAACTCAACATTCTGTAATAATGCTTAAATGGTGCGTCAAGATGAGCTTCTCTCTGCTCGGGGCAGTTCACCCAGAAACAAACCAAGGGAAGATTATTTTTGGTGGCAGCTTGGTATGCTTTCGACAACGCATGGTTATCCATGATCCTGAAATCCCTTATGAAGCAATGGGCCACTGCGCTTTTGAAAGGTATTTCATCTCTTTGTTTAGCAGTGGCTTCCAACTTGTTCGACAAGATGTAGTACGGCTTGTTCTCATCTTTGTTGTACTTTGTGAAAGCTAACTTCGTGCTGATTTCCTGGGGGTAGAAGTTGTTTCTAAAATGGGCGAGCTCCTCCAACTTTTGCTTCTTTACCTTCATGATGGGCCAGAATGGAACTTTACTTAACTCGATAGGTTTAAGCTTAGAATGACACGCCTTGTGGAACGAAAATAAAAACGCGGATTGTTTGCTTCAGAGAAATCGATTACAATTATAGTTTGGAAGTTCTCTGGTTTTGCTTGCTGTCCACGATGGCTTGTATACACGAGCAAGCAATGTTCTCGCGAGCAAAATACTCGCACTTGGCTCAAAAAAATGTGGTCCAAAAAGCAAAGGGCCCTTTCTTTTTTCTTGAATCGCGCATATTGAAAGACATTTTCCTCAACGGGTTTAGAGCGTCGTTTCGTACAATATCAACGTTTACTAGTAGATATGTTTTACAGTCTAAATGGAAAATCGCATGTTGAGTTGCATTTCATAGGTCTCGGTCATCAGTTTTTAGTCTTCCACTTAATACCTATTTAGCCACTCAAAATCTATTTAAACGGTATACATTATGCACGGTGCACAAGTGAATCGCAAGAAACAAAGTGAATCACAAGTAACAAAGTGATAAGTCCGGCCGATTTACGGAGTTAGCAAGATATTATACTGCGTGTGTGCGGTGGCGCAAAGTTACCCTCGGGATAAGGCGGAGCATTCGGCGGTCTTGCAGCAAGGTACGTCAGGCACACACGGAAAAACTGGGGCTCCAAACGCATGAGCGTCTTTCAAAAAGTCACGCAACTTCGCAACTGTTGAATGCATCGAATACATTGTTGGAACTGTTAACATTCGGAGCGCGTTCAAGCGAGACAAGTAAATCTATCGCAATCGGTTTCAGGCTCTAATCTAATAGAAAGAAGTGTCACTAAGAAACGTGGGTACCTCGTTAGTTTTTACGGTCTACTATCTGCTACTAGCAGATGACAGGCAGGTGAAAGCCATGAAATTAGGGAACACGCCGTTAGTGGTTGATATCAAATATCTGGGTGATTCGCAAGTTGGTTTCGGTTTTGATGAACGCATTTGTGAAGCTTCCCATCGCCTACATCGTATTTGGCTGCAGTTCGCGGGTCATCAATGCAGATCCTGTCACATTGGCAAATGAGAAACTATAAGGTGAGCAGAATTCTCAGCACGAGAAAACACCTTCACTTGCTGCCAGAAACTCTGAAGCGAGTTTAAAGAAAGACGAGATTACTTAAGGGTTTCAATAAAACGTTTCGATAAGTGAAATTATAATTGGTAGTGAACTTCCTTTCAGGTTCACACTCACATCAAAACGCTCGCTCCCCCGCAAGAACACTCTCCAGGAAAGGGGGCAAAAGCATCTCATTTCAGAAGAATCTGCATGCGGAAGTTTGTGTGCCTCGGAACGAAGAACTTAGCATGAGACCGTTTTTTTTTTCTTCTTTTCAAGCGTCCTTGTATGTAGCCGGAGAAAGCTGACAGTTGTGAAATCTGTAATTCACTATCAGTTTTGCGGGGCTCTTTTCATTTCAAGTAAGTCTCGTTTTCGGTGGGGTATTCTGAAGTGAACGTTGTCGCGCACAACTATAAAGTTTACGCGGCAGAGGTCCCTCTGCGCAGACTCACCCAGCTACCATTAAAAGAGACATCATCTCCGACAATGGGAGAATCCCTTACATAGCCTACCAATCACTTAATCTTTTTTTTTTTTTTGAATCGGTCAACAGAGTACTGGGCTTTTAAATAAAGCGGACTTTTGATTAAAGGACTACTTCGGATCATTTTCATAAATCAAGGCACAGAGTACCGCACCCGCCTTGAATTGAAACAGAGCACATCTCTCAAAACGTGTTCGCTGCATTTTCTTGTGTTCTTCAGGCTAACTTTCGCCTTATATAAACTTCCCTGGATCTGTCTAGTCCAGAGATGAGATGAAGTCTACAAACCGTGCTATTCTGCTCATAGCGGCATGTTTATTGTGCTTTTCATATCTATACTGGCCCAGCTCCTCGTTGCAGAGTGTTCTGTTTAATGAAATTGCTCCTAGTGTGATTGCTTCCGCTGGGCCTCAGGCGTCTCCGCAAGAGAAATGTCAGAGATACTTTGAGCTTGTCGGAGCTTCCGCAACTTCGAGCTCCTCAAACTCACGGTTCTTAACGAGTGACCAGATCGCGAATCATGTCGCCCACCTACGTGTATATTTAAAGTGTTTTGTGGACTTCCACCTTGAACAAACCCTGCAATTGGCTGTCATGGGTGACGAACTTCTACCGATGTTTTCGGACAAACTCCCGATCATTCCTCGCCACGACTGGACCTCTTTTTTGAAGAGCAAAGGATTCTTTTGGGCGCGGTATATTGCAACGGCCAAGGGCAGAGGCATTGTGATCAGTTTGGACGATGGCAATACTGAGTTTGCTTGTCGCCTCCTTCTAGTGCTTCATCACCATGGCAATACTCTTCCGATTCAGTTCATCCACAATGGAGACTTGTCTGTCGTCTCAATGTCCAGATTACTGCTGACGGCGAAGGGTAAACAGAAAGTGGAGTTTGTGGATGTATCGCCCACGCTCAAACGTGGATTGAACCATGTTTACAGCGGATATAAGAACAAATGGTTTGCTGCTCTATTTAGCACTTTCGACGAGATCATTCTCATGGACGCGGATGTCGTTCCCTTCGTGAACCCTGAAAGTTTTTTTGATCTTGATGGGTACAAACGCACGGGGGCTTATTTCTTTAGAGATCGGGAATTATCTGAGACACTTTCGAACTCACAGTTTGACTTTTTCGCAGATATGGTTCAGAAGAGTGATGATTTATTTGACACGCCAATTGATGAGACTAAATTTGATAATAACTTCTTCAATTTCAAGGCAAAACATGTGATGGAAAGTGGCGTTGTCATCCTCAAACGAAGTTCTCATATTCTGGGTATCATACTTTCTTCAGCTCTCCAATACTGGTTCAGGTCGGGTAGAATCATGTATGGAGACAAGGACCTTTTCTGGCTCGGCCAGTTGATTAGTGGAAATACCAACTTTCATTTCAATGAGCTTGCAGCCGCCGCAATAGGAGTCTTGGAAACGAAAGACACTCTTTGCTCGACACAGCTTGGACACTTCAGCCAAGATCGAAAACTTCTCTGGACAAACGGAGCTCTCAGTGTTTGCAAGAGAGATTCCTGGCTCAAGGATTTTGTCCGGTATCCACACTTGAGAGAAAAATTTCATTACTCAATTTCGGAATTGCGAGAAAATTATTTAAGTCCGATAGAGCTCAAACACGCTGTTCTTCCTGCTTCAATAGGGCTGCTCAATGAGGCAAATCTGACGCGCCTCACTTCTCTATTTGAGAAGGATCGCAGTCGGGGCTGTGGAGGGATTTACTACTGCGCCTCGAGCGAGAGTGGAGGTGAAATTCTAGAGTTTTCGTCCGAAGAGCAGTCGCGCTACAACAAAATTGTACTGGTTTGGAATTCACCCATCAGCACGTTTATATGAAGCTGGCTTCATTGTACACACACGGGTGTCACAACTGAACTCATCCGCTAACATCGTGTCAGAAGTGCACGTCTTTATCAACAATGAACAATTGTAAATTAGTATTTCCTTGATAAATCATCGATACCCACGCACTGTAGTTCTTGATCAACTCTGAAGCTACCCCGCTCGTAGTGCACTGACTTTCTGTTTGAAAATCTCCACCCCATCGGACCAGGTCCCCATCCTGGTACGGCGCAGACCTCATTCCAACTGCAGACTTGAGTGCACCTAGTAAATACAGACCAACCCAAAGACTCCAAAAGAGCTTTGATTTGTTCATTTTTTCTTAGAAGAGGTTCTTCGTAACCGCTATAATGATATTCAGAAGGTGTGAGATAGAAATTGGAAAGGATAGACATAGAAATATCGTGGAGCTCAAAAATGGCAGAGATTACCTCTTTTGTGACTCTGTAGACTGAGGAGTAGATTAACCTTTCCAGCAGAGTTCTAATCTCAAAGGTGTTGTGAACATAATCTTCCAACGCCCATAGAAAAGCCATCGACTTTTTGGCTGATTTATCCTCTATGTTTTCATCACTGTACCTTCGAATAAAGTTGTATGTGGACATTGAAAGGCTCTCTGATGCATTTTTGAGTGCCTCTTTCAAATCTAGTTCTGCAGACAGCTCAAATATAGTTAAAGTGTTGTTGAGATCAAGGAGCATGGGTGAGAATTTGTCGATAACGTGGCCAATGATCTGGCGCCAGTCGGTTTGCTGAAATGGGTTGGCACCTTTAGTCAAAGCAGTCTCAAGATCTGCGAGAATAGTAGTTTTGAGCTCTCCAGATATATTATTAATTCTTCTTTGATATGGGTCCGGGTCAATCCATGTCTTGTTCAAAGGTGTGACCATGTTGGAGAAATCGATCAAGATTCTTTCGTCACCGTCGTTGACATTGCCGCCTGTTTGCATCCACTCAAATCCGCTCATGGCTTGCCAGCGGTCTATAAGTTTGCTCCTCGATCTTTCTAAATCACTCTCTGGCTCTTCGCGTTCATTTTGAGAGAAATACCGATTAACATTTTCCTCCAAATTGACGTTCGAAACAAGCTCGAGATCCCTGTGAAAATCACACATAATGATCTCGAATCCGACTTCAAGTCTGATCACTCCTTGCAATCCAAACGACTTACCCCACTCACAAATTCTGCCAGCAGCTTCCATCTCATTGACGTAACCTTCGGCGTCATCTTGTTGACTGAGTATCAATTGCTGGTCCATCTCACCCGTGGTAGATTTCGCAGCAGATGCGCCGTCCAACAAAATGAGTTTGTTCAATGGGTGTTTGTTTCGAAAGCTGAACAAGTACGAGTGTTCATCATCTGACCTTCTCGATTTTGCTGCATTTCTCTCACGCAAAAGTGCACCTTTTTGAATGACTTCAGGGGGGTCCTTGCGCAGCCTTTGATCTCCATGCGAACTTGGTGGTCCAGGATATGGCTTGTTTGGATTTTCTGGATCTCCGGGATTGTTGTGAGGCTCACCGGGAGGATAGCCATGGTCGTCGCCCCCTTTTCTGTGATGATGTTTTACCACAGAGGCAAAACTATAGCTAAACTCATAATCCATTGCAAGCCACTCGAACAGCTCCGGCATATTTGAGTCCCCACGGCTGTGATACAAAAAGGTGTTAGGGGGAAGATACGCAGGAAAGAAATTCACGCCAACAGGGTCAATGTTGGAATTTTTCTCTTTTGCCGCTCCATACACGCTATTGAAGACTGCAGTAGCATTCTCAAAATCGATGGGAAACTGCAAGAAGTTTTCTGTTGCATTTGTGAAAGATGCCGCCAGTGAATGTTCCGATTTCAAGTCACCAAATGAGAACACCCGAGTTTCTGTAGTCTTTGAAGCGGAGTAGAAAACGAACAACGATAATATCACATTTAACAGAAGAGAGCACCAAAATGTGTGCTTGGTGGAAGAGAGGATCATTTTTCCGGTTGTCGACATGTATTTGAAACACCCGTTGAATCGAAGATAGTCAAAAATACTGCTTCTTTGGTCATCGAAGCGAGTTGTGACTTCATTTAAGTTTGGCTATCTCGAAGCTCAAAGCCTTGTTATCGGATTTATAGTGCACATCCTGCATTGAACCAGATTCTCGGAGCCGATTCGCCTCACCCAAAGACCAAAGAATCGATATCTTCAATTTCAGTCGCGGACTACCACGCGCGAATTCTAAAGGTTGTCGAACAGTAAAAGAAAAAGATACCCTCGGGAAATTGGTCAAAAGCGGCAGTTTTTCTTTGTTCAGCTTAGCGAATATCGCTTGAAAGGGATGTTGATATTTTGCCCACTATCTCCTGACTCCCCCGCTTACTGGCCCTTGAGATTTTTTAGATTAAGGGGCAAATAAAGGTGTTCGATGTATCTTTTACAACCCAATATATGTGCTGATCAGATTCAAGTTTAATATCACGCGAGAGAGTTACTCAAAAGTGGCCGTAAACACTCACGCGTTTTGCAGTTCAACGAGATTTGTTTGTCACGTGATCAATTGTCCATCAGCCTGTGGTCAAGCAACAGAAAACATTTACTTCATAAATCGGCCGCAAGTTCCGACAAATCCAATGCAAATGATTCAAAAATGTTAATTCCCATTCATAGATCTCTTCAAATCTTCACTTGATGTCATTTCCTCCTATTGGGGCACATCCTGATATTATTTGAATGGCATTTGTGTTAAAGAGATATCATTGCCATTTCAATGAAGTCACACACACAAACCGCACGTATACGAGGATTACAAGGTCTTCGAGACCTAAATATGCTATTTCAAGGGCTGCTCGTTGAATCTGTATGAACCATTTTACCTCGCGACTGCTAGGTGATTACCTTCAGAGGTGTCATCCTCGAGAACCTCAAAGGATGGTATTGCGTTTCGTGGCTATCAGACAGTTTCCTTCTTGTCACTTCTATTTCTTGTTCTATTTCAAGGCGTTAAATGATGTCTGAGAGTTTCTCAAATAATGACAGAAGTGAAGGATCATTTCTTACTACAATTTGTTTCCTTCAATGTTTCGAGGCTTCTGCGCCACTACGGGTTTCGTACAAACTTGACATTCACTATGACTTTCGATTGGCGCGGAGCCAATATAAAGGATATTCAAAGAGGAACAGATGCCACATATGGCACCTGGAAACATCTTGAACCTTTTGCTTATGAACTTTCCGGCGGAAATACTCTGCGTGGAGCTTGTGTATACCGATCGCTCGTTTTGCAGTTTCATGAAATCTAGTACGGTTGAATCTTCCACGCAGAAAGCTAGTAATTTGACGGCCTTGTTGCAGAATTGGAGCTAATTATTTGAACGAACGAAGTTTAAGGGTCTTATTCGACTCCAAGTTGCGAGCTGTCTGTGCTTCAGTGGAATCGGATGACTGACTTGTCACACCGTTCGATTCATTCAATGCTTCGAGTATCTGCAATTTGCCTTTCAGGGATAGTTCCGATTTTGCAATATTGATAAAGCGTTGAAGTCGACTCAATCGTGTATACGGTTCACGGCCTCAGGATTCTGAATTTTGTAGTTGGCACCAAAAATTGATTGCAAACTAGTTCAAGGAAGTTTTTTATCGATATTGTTGCAATGGCCACGGTGATGTTATTTTTGGTGTACCGTGGCTCGGAGTCATCTGTACCTATCTCATCTCTGAGTCCCTGGTGTTTTGGTCAAATTAATTTTCAACCCGTCGAGAAATACGATAGGACAATTTTCTTTTCGATATATACCGACACGATTGTAAACTAGGTTATATTCTGCTTGCGTATTCAGGTATAACAATGGGACGATCAAAATTTTGATAGCTCAAGAAATGCATAGTACATCAGTATGAACTTGTGTACTAGGCATCGTTCGAAATAGAACTTTTTTGCATCAAAACTAGAATGATAATGTACTTCTTATTTTCTACTTCAACTTAAATGCGATAAGTCTAGCTTCCATGCATGCACAAATCGAAATCACTTGATCTTTTGACTGGTAGATGAACAAATTAAGATTGTGCGGTTGGGACTAATTCAGATTTGCGCGTCCCTCTTGCACGCGCTCGTGAATCTGTTCTCGTAAATTTTTCATGAAACACATGTTTACTCCAAGGTAGTGCCACATTATCAAAGTGATCAGCTTAGCTTTGAAATAAAAAGCTGTAGAATGCTTCCAAGAAAGAATTTTAAGAGCTTAATTGGAATTCGGGCAACTTTGGATTTTTGCGGAGTCTTTTTGTGTTCTTTAAATTTCCTTTGACATCAGTTTTGAGTTTGGATCTCTTTCGCAATCGCCGGATTCTCAAATTTCATTTAGAGAACAGAATTTCTCTCACATTGAGCTGTGATCTATATAATGATAAAATATAAGAAAGAGTGTGATGAGAAAGAAATAGAAAGAATACCATGGGGTCCAACGGATCTTTATATCTATCAAATAAAAAAATCAAGAATTAAACATTGGAATTAATCTGTCTTTACAAGGTTCAGAACCTCTTCGGCCCAAAGATAGCCCGCGATTTAGCCCGCAAGTTTTCACAACTGCAAAAACGGTAATTTACTTTCTTCTGATTACGCTTGAGTCCACGGGAGCTTTAATACCTATATAAATTGAGCCAACTTTTCTTCTCAACGATTTTTTGTTTAAAGTTCACATCTTACACAGCATGTTTCAAGATCGACAAGCTTTCATACAGGTCCATTTGCGTACTTTTCGACTCATGATACGGCTTAGAGAATTTGGAAGGCTGGAGTCTGGGTAAAGATCTTTTTTGAGAATGATTGAATTATCTATGTTACATACACCGATATCGCATCGAGATACTTCCCTATCATTTTGAGTACGAAATATCGTCACTAAATGAGATAAGAGTAAGAGTGATTTGAGGCAGGCATTGTTCCCCTCTTCATCGTACGTATTTAAAACAATTAGAGCTCCAATTGATCTTATTACATTTCACGAGAATTGTAAAACATGCAACACTGAGATTTATTCCAAATGGGCTTCAGAGATTGAAAGCACTACAAACAGATTTGTCAATAAGCAGTGAGAAAGGAAACCTACGAAGATCCTATTAAGTCGAGAGCCGAAACTGATATTGCATGATTTTAGCTTATAACTGACCTACTATGACGGGCTCAAAAGCACGGTGATGACTCGGAAAAGATCTCCCACCCCAAGGAGCCGGATTTAACTGTGTCTTTTTGTTCAGATTACGTTGTGTTGGAGACCTGTTGGCAAACAGCAGTCCTAGGTGTGCCATTAGTCGGAGCGCTAGGAAGAATACCAAAAATATGAGCATTACAACAACTTCAGTTGCAAGTACTAGCCTTTAGATTCCATCAAGACCAAGATCAATATCTTGAGATATGTTAGTAGTTCTTGGTTGCGGAATTGTATGTCCAAATAAGGTACTTGCAACCAACATTGTTATGAATTTGAAGATTTTGGCACGATGACGAGGATTGAACACACACGCGGCTAAAGGGCCTTAGTAGGCTTTTCAGGGGTTGCAATTGAACCAAACTACCAAGTGGCTTACTTGAAATTTCTTGTGCAAGCAAGGAGATAGCTCGTCAATCGAGGAATAATTTGTTGTTTCAGCTTGAGACAAAGGAAAACTTATTGTATGTATAATCTGGCCCGTTTTTTTCGAAATGGGGATCTCATTGTACTTCAATTTCAAAGTGTCAGGGATGCGAAGACACCTGTCAGTAATGATGCTAGATAAGATTTGAGATTGAGAGTGATATATGAAGAGCGGATGAGGATCGAGTTCAGTATATAACGGGAAGATCTGAATATTCTTCTAAACTTAGGCGGCTAATCTACAGATCTTACATAGT
>JAJMCI010000087.1:0-52744 GCA_030565705.1 Metschnikowia baotianmanensis
GAATCAAGCCCGCTACCCAGACCACCAGCGGTATCTACATTCCAGAAAAGAACCAGGAAAAACTTAACCAGGGTACTGTTATCGCCGCCGGTCCCGGTGTCACCGACGTTGCCACCGGCAAATTGATTCCTGTTGCCGTTCAGGCCGGAGACAAGGTTTTGTTGCCTAACTTTGGCGGAGCACCTGTGAAGGTCGGCGAGGAGGAGTACTTGTTGTTCAGCGACAGAGAGATCTTGGCCAAGATCGACAATTAGGCAGGTAGTAGTAGAGTTAACTGTAAATAGACGCCTTTTGAATGTGTTTCTGTAGATTGCAGAAGAGGGAGGATAGTAAGTTATCAGTCGAGATGGGTGACAGCCATGCAAGCCTCGTGATATCCGACTCAGCTTGATGGCCTAACTTTGAGGCTAGGGGCTCCTTGCTATGTATGGTCACGTGACCGTGCCTTTGTACCCCTGAGTCGAGTCGTCCACCCTTTAAATTATTTAACGTTTTTCCTTTGTTTTCTCAATAAACTGGGGCAATCCCGGAGGGAAAAATAGGAGCGACGATTTAAACGCCTCTCGTTTAGCCAAAAATTTACTATATCAAACTCTGCAAATCGACTGACATGACGAGTTGCCAGAATCTTGCCCCCAACCAGTGGATCCGTACACCACAGATACCGTTGCCGCAGCAGGCCCTTAATAAGTGCGTGTGATCAGATCTAGGTCCACACTCTTTCATTCAAAGGGCCACCCAACACCGCCTGAATCCCATCTTTTACCTTTTGAAGCAACGTATCGTTTTGAAAAGTCATCACATACTGCCTGAGAACCTTTCCCGGAAGAACAGCACATTCGGTCGAGCTTCCTCTGCTTCTTTCTCAGTTACTACCATAGACGCCTTCCGCTTATCTACGCCGCATAAAAGCATACAGAGGCACATAACGAAGGCCTCATCCAGCTTCTTAGTTCCATATAATATCCTTGCTAATCAATAATCCCCCTTTGAAGATGTCAGAAACCAAATTTGCATCGTTCAAGCTAGTGTTGCTCGGTGAGTCTGCCGTGGGCAAATCGTCAATCGTGCACAGATTCGTCAAAAACACCTTCGACGACATGCGGGAGTCGACCATCGGCGCGGCATTCCTCACGCAATCCATCAACTTGCCGGAGATCCAAACTACAGTGAAGTTCGAGATCTGGGATACTGCAGGGCAGGAGAGGTACAAAAGCTTGGCGCCCATGTACTACCGCAACGCCAACGCCGCTTTGTGCGTCTACGACATCACCTCCCAGGCCTCGTTCACAAAGGCGCAGGACTGGATCCGTGAGTTGCGGAAACAGGCGCCCGAGGGTATCATCGTTGCACTTGTTGGAAACAAAGCCGATTTGGAAAGCGACCGAGAAGTACATGTAAGCGAGGTCCAGGAGTACATTTCCCAGCTCGACAACGAGTCGCGTGAAATCATGGGTGTTGCCGCCAGCGTGATCCATCAGGAGTGCTCGGCAAAGTCGGGTGACGGCATTTTGGATGTATTCTACCAGATCGCAAGAGCCTTGCCTGTGGAGGATGCAGGAAATAAGCGTGGAGTCCAAGCAAAGAAGGTCGAATTAAACAGAAGACAAGCGCAGCCGCTGCAGAGCTGTTGCTAAATGTTACAGGTGCTGTAGACAAGCGCCTGGGCGCATAAGAGAGCATGAGAGGGGTTAAAGAATGGACGCATGGAGTTGAGAGTATTCACTTGAGCTCGGTCGGGCATGTGTTCACTACTAGGTTTCACGTACATTGTGTTTCACGCCTTAAAGATGAATTCTTTGTGTGTGCTTGAGATGTACAATACCAAATGGCCTGATATACCTCAGACAGCTAGTTCGCTACCGGTTGTTTCGTGGGGGAATGCAGCGATAGCGTTTTGCGAAGAGGTGAATTGGTGCTTGATTGGTAAAGTATCGGTTTCAAGCCATTTTGTTCACTCTCCCAGTACACCCAGTCGTGTCGTTACACGCTCAAGTTATCGTCGTTTTGCTAAGCGCCGGTCCTCGCTCCTTGACTCTATCGTAACAAATTAGTCTACAAATTAGTTCTACTTGATCGGATTCTGATTGTTTCAAAATTTTCGGGTTTTTCATTGACACATCGTCACGGCTTATATTCAATATATAATGGAATGGAGGATAATCATTTAGAGAAAAAAGTTGTAACGTTGAGGTTTCAATGCAGACATAACGGATCATTAGCAGGAAGAAGGCAAACAGAGGACCTTAATTCTTTTTCGCAAACAATGGCTCGCCGATGTTCTTACCCCTCAACTTGACGCCCAACGCACGCTCCATCTTACCCAAAATCTGCTGGTTTGGAACGGCTCTACCGGCCTCGTAGTCGTTGATCACCTGTGGCTTCTCATTACACTTGGTGGCCAAGTCCTTCTGTGTGAGCTTCTTCTCCTGTCTAGCCTGCGAGATGGCCTTTCCAACAGAAACGTCAACTTTCTTCACCGCAACCACGTCGTCGGTGTTGTCCAATTTGGTCATTCTCTGACCCTCTGGGTTGCTCTTGACATTCGTGGACCCGTACTTCTTCTCTGTGCCCAAAACACCGCCGGTTCTTCTAGCCTCGTTCAATTCGGCCTGCGTACGGGCAACTTTCTCTCTTGGGCCGCCGCCGCCAACACGGGCCTTTTGGCCAATAATTGTAACGCTATCCCAGTCAGACATTTTTCAGATTTGATGACGTTGATAATTCTTGTGGTGGTCGCAGAAGGCGGTTTTTGTAAGTTGTATCTGTTTGCTTCGAAGGGGGGAACCTAGGAAGTCAAGATTTGTGAAGCAAATGAAGCTGTTATGTGGAATTCTGGAAGGAGGGGCGTTCGTCGTCAGATATATACGCCCGCGTGGCGAGAGGGCTGCACGTGACCGTAGATGGTGCTGGAAGCTTTTGTGGCATTATATGCAGAATGTTCTGTGGAAGTTCCATCTCCACGGGCAAAACCACTAGCCCCTTGAGCCATTACATGAAGGTACTTGCAAAGTAGTAATGGAAACTATTTTCGTTGCGAATGAGGGAGTTGATGTTGTATTGTTCAGTAGTGAGCCTGATTTCTTCTTTGAGCCTGGTTGCTCTGCTTGTGAATCGCTTGCTACCCGCGAAATCTGGGTTGGGACAAGTGACTCAGATTCGCCGGCAACAAAATCAGCACTTTTAATAGTTTCAGGAACGGAAGCAAATCAGCTCCGTAATATTCTTCCAAAGTTGTTCAAGGGGGGTCTAGTTTTGGAATTGAGATCAAGTGATACTATGTGAGAGACCACAAAAGTTGTTTTATCTGACTCCTTGGCTGCAGTGTGTTCGGTAAAACATGGATATGATATCAGAATTACCGTTCACTCTCCTGATGCTCAATTCTACCAATTCTGAATATGAGACAAAAGAGAAATAATATCTATAAATATTCGAAGAATTTGTTCCTTTGTCTCCTCTTAATTTCCTCAGTGAAAAAGCAGTGGGGCACTTCCTTCTACACCAATCTCCCTTGCCTTCTTGTGGCTGTTTTTCTGCATTAGATAAATCTAAATTTAATTATAAATCCATTGATATCCTTTGTCAAACGAAAATTCCAGGATCAATTTGCCTAATCCAGATAACTGGACCAATCCGGGGCGCACCCCGGATACGGGCGTGCCGTCGGATCTGGAAACCCCTCGTGTCGCACCCCCGGATCTGGTGTTCGCGTCCTAGGTCATGTCGCTCACTTGTATGTGCACTATATAAACTACTGACACCTTTCCAGGTTCATTGAATTGCCCCACATAGAGACCAGTCACCAGGGAAATGTCGCTCGTTACTGTCAAGGCCCGCTCGTCGTCCATCAAGGGCTTTTCCGAGGAATTGGTGTCCTTCTCGGTCTCCAGAATCTACGAGAAAGTGGCTACCAAAAGCAAATTGCCTGTATCTCAGATCAAGCTCTCTGTCTTGGACGTCAACGGAAAACACAAACCCGTGGACATTGACGCCACTTTAAACGAGTACTTTGATGCACAGAGCTTACTGGGAGAAGTTGTGTTATATGCCAAAGATTTGGGCCGTCAGATCGCATGGCAGACTGTCTTTCTCTTGGAATACTTGGGTCCTATCTTGATCCACTTGCTCGTGTATTTTGTGGCTGCGTTTGTGTTTGGTGTGGCGCAAGGCCAGACCCAGAAGTTGGCGCTTGCCTTGGCCGTGTTGCACTTTGTCAAGCGTGAGTACGAGACGCTCTACGTGCACAGATTCTCCAACTCAACAATGCCCTTGTTCAACCTCTTCAAGAACTCCGGCCACTACTGGATTCTTTCCGGAGTCAACTTGGCCATCTTCGTATACTCGTATAGTCCTGCCAGCTTGGAAGCCGCCGGTCCGGTGGCGAAGTTCGTGTTTCATGTCAACGACTTACCCCTGACTTTGAACTACGCCTTGGTACTCTTGTGGGCCTTTGCCGAGGTTTCAAACTTCATCACCCACGTCAAGTTGTCCAACATCAGATCCCAGGATAAGAAAGCGTACGCAATTCCTTACGGTTACGGTTTCGACTGGGTCGTGTGCCCCAACTACTTTTTCGAGTCTATGTCGTGGCTCCTGTTTGCACTCTTGGTCGGAAACTGGAGTGCGTGGTTGTTCCTTGTGATCAGCAGCTCGCAGATGTACGTATGGGCGCTCAAGAAGAACAAGCGCTACTTGACCACCTTTGGCGACGAGTACAAGAAGTTGAGAAGAGCCAAGTACATCCCATTTTTGGTATAATTGAGGAAGGGGAAAGAGGTGTTTCGTGGCTTCCAAGTTTTATCGACGGGTAGCCAAAACATAAATTAGATATCTGAGCGTGTGATTCCACTACATAAGCGCTCAATTGCGTTACTAACGGGTGTATCTATCACGCTATTCAATAAATGAGTAAATGTCGGTGTATGAATCACCTCTGTTCTTGATGATTTTTCAAGCCGGGGAGCAAGAAAGCACTTCCCTTTTCGCAAACGTCAACTCGCCTCTTAACTTACGTCAAAGTACGGAAGGTATTTCAAAATTTAATCATCTATACATTTATGGAAATAGAGACCCGAGAGCTTTTGCTTCGATTCATTTGTTTCATCTGTAATCTTCCGAAAGCGTTAAATATATATAACATATGTTTCGGGTCTTTGCAACCCCCGTAGACTAGAGTTTGCCTAGCCTCTTTAAATCGATGAACTAAACCAAAGTTACATTCCCCTTTCCTTTCCTCTTTTTTTTAAATTCGCCTTCCAATATTACTCTTTCAACTTCAAACAAATACTGTTGACACAATGCCTTTCGTCGGTGGGTGTCTTGTATCCCTCTCCCTTGAAAATGTGGCCAAGATGGCCGTCACATTTGGAACACCGCATCTCTGTGCGAGTCATCCCAAACAGACTGTCTTCAATTGTCTTGATCGATCCAGGGATTGCCTCGTAGAACGCCGGCCAGCCGCAATGGGCAGAAAATTTCGTGCTTGCCTTATAAAGGGGCTGGTTGCATCCGACACATACATACTCGCCTTCGCCTGCGGGGGTTTTGACGTATTCACCAGTGAATGGAGCTTCTGTGCCCAGCTGTCTAAGCACACGGAATTGTTCTGGAGATAAAATGGCACGCCACTCTTGTTCGGACTTCATTGTGTAAGTTTTTGTGGAAGGAAATTGTCTGAGGGAAGATTTGAAGAAGTTAAATGCTGTGGATTTGAAGAGTCGAGGTCTTAGGATAACGCGAGCTCCAATCATATAAGTCTCGAGATGGCAATGTAGCAGGAGATCTGTCTTAGTTTCGAAGGCGAACTTGACGTTTACCGAAAGATATGACTCTTACAGAGAAATCAGGGAAAATGGATGCTTACTCTGTGGCTCCAATTGTGGTAGGAGTAGGAATGGTGGCAATGGACTCTCTTCCAATGGAAAGCTGAACCCCACGAAATGTGGCTGTGCAGGTGGTGATTTGCAGTCGAAATCCGACATTGCTCTGTGGGTCACGTGCGCCCAGCTGTACTTGCTCAAGAGGTAAATTTCGTGGAAACATGCCTTATAATACGAAGTAAAAACTTCAATTATTTAAACTTGCCAAAGATTTATAATGCTCATTTTACTTTGAATTCAGAAGCAGAATGAATTGTGTGGAGATCAGTTTTGGTGAAGTGTTAGTGCGAACGTGCTAGTTACCTCCTGGCTTGCAGTCAGTCATCCTGAAGCATCTAAATCCCACCTGTTTCACCCATATGAGCACAAAAATTTCTTGCTAGTGCATCCCTGCCTCCAAAAATGCTTTATGAACTTTTTAAACGCATGGAAAGTGATTATGACTAAAATTGGATTTTTGCCAGAGCTTTTACGATTCTCGAAAATGCTCCATTTCTCAGATACACTATCAGAAATGTAACGCCCTACCCCGGTCTGTAGAAAAATATTGAATGGTAAATTATTGAAAAAATAGAAAAAACATCAAGTATCTTGGAATCATTTCAACCCTTCAAATACACTCATAAATAACAAGCAAACAAAAAGCAAGAAGACCAAAAGAAGACCTACCCCTAGAATTTCAATCAATGGATATAACAAAAAAAAAGATCTTCAAAAGGTAACTTTTGAGCCCCCTTTGATCAATGTATCTATCAGAAAAGACACAAAAATCGAGGACTAAACTTTACAATATTTTTCCACTACTGATCCGCAATGTGTAATGCAACTATTTACTACTAAGTGATATGTCTGAATAAATACCGGACACGTGTCAGCCTGCTTGACGACTTCGTCCTGGACTTCAACCTTGATTACCGCATGATGTAATTGTACTTGCCCTTGAGCTCTCTGGAAGCATCCTGGCTGGTAGTCTTGACTCCCCACTCAAGCTTGATATCCAAGTCTCTAGGATTGTGGCCATTTGGTCTCGAGTCGATGGAACCTTCGATGAGGTCGCCTTTCTTCAAATCAAGCACCTGGTCCATGTAGAATACGGTCTGTTTCCAGTGTGTGTAGTGGTTCATGGGCCCAGTAGGCAAAGTGACTTTTTCGTCACCTGGGAAGTCGCAGTCCCACCATACAACGTAGGCATGGCATAAGTCGGAGTCGATGGCCTTCAAGGAAAACGAGCGGTGGAAGGCCAAATCCTCTTTTTTGACGCTGTTGATGTCGAATTCGAAAAACTTGTGAGGAGTGGTGATCAAGCACAGGTTCTCTACCGTATCCACCAAAGGCTCGCTCATGGCTATCTCAATAAAAGGCGTGTAGTCGAATCCATAGACGTCCTCCCAGTAGTGGATCTTGTCGTTTTTGTAGTTTCCGTCCTCGATTCCGGCAATGTACATCAGGCACTTGTCGGGCAAAATCAAGCCTCCAGGCACCAAGTACTTGTCTCTTGCATACAACACGGTGTCCAACATGGACTCGTACAAGAGGAAGTAGCCCATCCACTCCGACACAATGATGTCGACAGAATCAACGGGTAATTTGATATCCTCCAATTTTCCCTGAATCAACGTGATCTTGTCGGAGAAGCCGTTGAGAGACACGATCTGCTTGGCTTTGTCGATGATGCTTGACATGTCAATGGAATACACGTGTTTGGCGCCTGCTTTCACGGCAAACATCGACAAGATTCCCGTGCCGCACCCGACATCCATAACAACCTTATCTTTGAACAAATGCTTGTTTTTGAACATGGCCAGACGGTACAGCAAGGTTCTCGAGGTGTCCTTCAACATTTCCTCGTGGATTCCGAAATGGTCGTATGACGAGAAGTAGTGCTGTTCCGTGGCGGGCAACGACGCCTTATCTGTGGCAGACATTTTTTATAGCAATTAAAGAACTGACTTTGTGAATTTTTGGGGTGAATGGTGTGCCCAAAAAAAGTTGCAAAAACAAGAGATGTGATGGAGTGAGAGTAAGTGAGAAATACGTGAGATGAGCTCGGTGTGGAGAGAGATGGCAGCAGGCTGTTTTTTTTTTTTGGGACGGACCGCGTCTTTGGCCGAGTGCACATCGCGTTGCCTGCACTCCACATGTATTTTCACATTGGGTAGCGAATACTTGTACAACTGGGATTAAATTTCCTAATTTATTTATTCTTGAAAAGAGAACTCGATAGCCTAGCTGAAAAGAAAGGCAATCTCAGAGTAGGCGAATCCTCTATTCAATGCTCTCTCCTTGTTGTTATGGGTAGCTCAAAGCGCCGATGAACCAGACCAAATATCCGCGCTTTGATCTGGTTCAAAGCCGAAATCCACGCAAATCCATGAAAGGTAAATTAACTGTCCTGATTTGAATCTAGGGGAGACATACCGAGATTTCAAAAAGTCCACGTTTTTCCTGTCGAGAATAGTTCATGAAAGGTATGTATGAAACAAATATAAGAGAATAGATCAGCCCGAGCTGAAGGCGGCTTTGAACTCGTATGAAGCGGACTTAGTAAGGAAACATCCCATCAATGCCCGGCTTTCTCAAGAATAACCTTGTCAAATACAAAATGCTTGTCGAAAATTAAATCGTTTCCAGTGATGTATCGTGCGTCTTTAAGTCATCTGCACCAGTATATAACTAGATATTAATTTTGTTCTATTAGCTCCTCACACATTATATCACAACCCATGCACTTTTCTCACAAAAGTTTTCCTACTCTATCCTTAGTGAAGTGGCACACAAAGGAGAAAATTATACTGATACCCAACATCGCCACCAACACCATGTTCGAGTTGCGGTAGAGCCTCGCGGCGTCTGCGGGCCATCCTCTGTAAAGAGCGTAAGTGGCAGTCACAGAGCCCAAATTGCCCAATCCGGAAACCAACGCCGAGCTCACCGCAATGCCGCTATCTCCATAGGCGGGGCCAAAGATCTCGGCAGACCACGACATGCAGATGGGCACAGTGGGGCCCAAGCCGAACCCAGCTATTAAGAGACCTCCGTACCTGTTCCAGGAACCCTTCGCGAACGTGGTGACAAACATTCCGGTGATGATGATGAGGCACGCGCCTGTAAAAAAGAAGGCCCGGTGTTTCTTGTAGCGGTCCGCGAACGGAGTGATAAGTAAAATTCCTGCCAAGTCAAAGAGCCAGATGGGAGCATACAAAAGGGAGACATTGATGGAGGAAAGAGAGGGATTATTGGCTGCAATGATGGTCGAACCAAAAACGGCCAACCCAAACCCGGTGCCGACCACTCCGAAGTACATCATCACAAGAGGCCACAACCTCAAGTCGAGAAAGATCGCAGACACGTCCTTCCAGGTCCATTCTATAAGCACATACCTGCTCTCAATATCTTTCCTGTGGATTTCGCGCTCTTGAGGGGAAAGAGGATGCGCAGTGGTGAAGTACTTGTTATAAGCCGTCAAGAATTTGCCTGGTGACTTTTCAGATACATTATATGGCCTGTCAGGGAGCCACCAGAGAAGCGAGATTCCAACTGTTATGGTCACACACCCGTAAACCAAATACATCCATTGCCATCCGGTGTATCCCCTTACACCGTCCATTTTCTGGAACGCCGCACTGAGCAATCCCGCAGCGGCGGCCGAGATTTGTGCTGCAGTGAAGTAGTAACCAATTCTGCGGGTCAGTCTCTCGTTCGGGTACCACAAAGAGATATAGTACGACATTCCGGGCCATGTTCCTGCACCCACGACACCCGAGATGAAACGTACAGCGATCAATGCACCCGAAGACTCTAGGGCAATATAGCATGCATACACTAAACCCACACTGATGACAATACGCGCCAACCAAGACTGCGGGCTCACCTTGGTCATGATCAAGTTCATGGGCACGTCGAAAATGATGTATCCGACATAATAAAGTGCAGATGCAGTGGAGGTATCTTTTGTGGTCAAGTCAAGTTTCTGGCCCAACGAGTGGCCCTGTTTCCTGTTCATGGTCAAAGTTGTTCCATACACACTGGAGCCAAACGACGTAAGAAAGTAGAGACACCAGAGCGCCGGGATAATTCTGCGGTCCAACTTGCGATAAATCCGGTCGAGCTCTTTCTTTGTGGGGCCGTCCTGGAAACTACTCACAGATTCCTCCTTAAGCTGCGAACTCACAGAGCACTGGTCGTGGCCTTTCTCTTCGGCAGTATCGATCATCTCTAACTGTTTAAAGATTCCAGATACTTAGAATTAATGAGTAGTAAAAAGAGAATATTAACTCATGCAAAGAGAAACCCGCCTTTATATGTGCTCAGGGAAAGCCAACAAAGGCTGAATGAAAAACCCAATTTTTTTTTGCACTGTAATACCGATTATTCGCGCCCGTGAGTCAAGCGAGTCATCTGTGCGATGTGCACACAGCCATGACTCAAAGTCAAAACGGTCTGATACTCACTGTTGGGTGGCTCATATACACGACCAGATGTCTTTTTTTCCCGGACTTGATAAGAGAGTATTCCGGAGTTAGGGTTCAGTTTAACTTTAGGGCTTTGAATTCATGACCCCGTATAGTGCATATCCTTTTGGTGCTTTGTAAAATTAAACAAAGGCAAAAGGACAAAAAGCCTATAAACCGATAGAAGCTAGATTCAAACAAGTGATTCCAAAACATTCGAATTCGTAGTCGATATGACGGAAACAACCAGTCACTGGCGCAGTTCGCATGCAACATCTCAACGCCAATCTCCGAAGGATTCAGCTTTTTGTCTGGCACACATGATAGGAGTGCGGCCGCAACCGGAGCCAAAAGTCAAATAGAAAAAAAAAATCGAATGAGAAAACTATAATTTTCTCCCACAGAAAGTATGTGTTGGCTCAAAATGAAACCCAATTTCTCCTAAAGAGACACCTTCACAGAGTTTTTGTCCAATTTGAGGTCTAATATCCACCTAGAAGTCATTCCGGAGCGCTGCGCACGTGATCTGGGCAAATTCCACACTCTGATCAACACAGAATGAATGCGTGATGGCCGGAGTACGCTCATTGGTGGGCTCGCCGATCTGGAAGCGTACATGCTTGTTTTCCTGGTCATGGTACCTTCCTAAAATATAGTCGCGTGTGTTATCGTGGACCCAGTAGTCGCTCTCTGCGAAGAAACACCAGAGTTTGACCCCCCGCGCTTTCGGAAGCTCCTCAAAAAACCAGTCGTTCATTACATCGTCTCGATGTATGACCGAAAGTTCCTCTCTCGCCAAGGTGAGTGCTTGGCGCGCAATGCGCTTGGACTTATAGATCTTGAGTGTGGCATTTATAGCGTTTTTCCATGCCTCCACCAGCTTCTCACAGGTCGACGTAGGACGCGCAATTATGAATTTGGATATGAATTTTTCTGCGAGTGAGTCCAGAAGCACGCTCTGGAGCATCGCCAAAAACCACACAGCAAGTTGGACGAGTGGCAAGTATGCAAAGAGCTTGGTGAAGAAAACACCCGAGTCTGACTTGGCGATATCCACGATGGTCGGGCACGCCAAGCCCACGAAGTCGATCTTGATTTTGTCTCCCACATCTTTGTCTTTAAGAAGCCTTTGAATGACTCTCTGTGTGATGTAGCCGCCCACGGAGTGGCAGAGGAAACTTAGTCTAGTTTGCCCTTTTAGAATATAAGTTTTGAGAATGCTACACTTGTGTTGGATCTGGTATTCTAGGTCGTAAAACGTAAACTGCAGCTTATTCCCAGCAGCGACATAGTCTCCCGAGGTTTGGAACCCGGCATGGCTGATCGCCAAAATGTCATACTCAGGATACTCATCGCTGATCAAGTTCAAGTATGTCGTATAGTAGTCGATGAGGCCGGGGTTTCCAGGTATGAACACCAAAAGCGGACTGTGCGTGTCGGACAGCTTCAGTTTCACGTGATACTCAGTCGTCAATGGGTGTTCAGGATTTGTTCGGATTGGCATCTCGTTGAAGTGTAGCAATTGACTGAACAATTGGATTACGAGATCGAGGCCGGAACCGCGCACGTGATCAGCCGTGCAAGCGCGTGTGCAAAAAAAAAACCTGAGGCATGCGTCATAGAAGACAATGAGGAGGGAAAAGATCAGGCATTTCTAAGAAGACAAATCGATGAAAGTAGGTTTATTTTGATGACTCATGCGTGTGTATAGTGGTCAAAAGTTTTGGTGTTGTCTTGTTGATATTTATATTATTGCTCGGCCTGCGATGTGTTGCACCTACATGTACTGCTCCAATCGTACTTTTTCCTAAACCTCCTTGAGCTCACACATTTTTGTGAAGGTCAAATACAAAGTGCTGGTTTTTGACATGCTGCATTTTGGACTCTCCGTCGTATAAGTCTCTTTCATAGTAGTGGAGCTCACCGGATTTATGGTACAAGATTACTGTTTGTGTACGAGTGCCATAAAAGTGACTTTCGGGCACGCTATTACAGGGTGACTCGGCCGCATTTACTGTTTCCAAAGGTGGAATGAAAATCGAGTTGCGGAGCTCATGAAGCTTGGCCCCAGAAAGAAGGTCTTTTGAGTCCCTGATATTTGGGTCGTATGTGTCGGTCGATAAAATTTGGAAGCACTTTTCGACCAAATTTTCCCGAGTGAAGGACTTCTCGACCGCCATGTCGACCAACTCGGCGAGTTTTGCCGCCCCAAGTTTCGATTTTGACCACGGCTCATAGTAGAGCGAGTTGGAAACAGAGAAGTGCTTTTGTCGTGCGATATTTGCGTGAATTTCTTTTGCATCTTCTCCTGTAACATGTACCTTCCCGCGATCACCACGATTACTCATAACATTCAAAGGGACCAAGTTTCCCAGAACGGGGTCCGCTTCAAGCTTGCCGTAAATAAGCGTAAATCCGCCTATATCTCCAAGACTTACGGGCTGTCCTGTGCATGTGCTCTTTGTCAAGTTGTCGTCAAGGGTATTATACCACTCTTCATCGCTTAATGAAGATGACAAATAATCTATCGGAAGTATACCCCTGGAGACTTTACTGGGAACACTTTTCTTTTCTCTGTAGTTAAGCAACATGGCAATTCTACCCTTGGAAGTCACTCCTATCCATGTGCCATGTTCCTTCCTCCCTAGATCTAGTGGCGACAAAATCTGGGACCCGTTGGGCAACTTTCTCACAGTGGCAAGCTTGGTCGGACGTGCAAAATACTCATCTCTATTTGAGCAGCCTATAAAAGGATATTCTGGATGGCCTGTTGTAGTTATCAAGATGCACATTGGTGTGTAGTCGGGTTACTGTCTGAGTTGAAGATCATGTGTCGTGCACCTTGGGTCTCAGCGGAGCCCTCAGAAAAGGAATGTGGGGTAGGCATACGACCCCAAAAAAATATCCCCAAAAAAGATTCAGAGGACCCTCAATTTCTTATTCCGCCAAATAAAGTTGGACTGCTCATTAATAATTGACATTTAAAGATGATTTAAACTCGTGTTATATTTGTGGTTATAGACTCACTCAATCTAGCACAGAATCTCATGACTCTCAAAAGATGTGTCTGCTTGCAATGTGGCGTCATCGAATCGCGAGTTTGATCGCTTCATAAGCCCGGAACCAAAAGGACAAAGCTCCTCATAATTGGAGTCTGCTGCCTGAAGGCTCGAAAAAGGGTTTTTTAAACCCAAGTTTCCCTTGATGTCATCTGAGGATTCGCTGGAAGTCTTGAAAAAATATAGAGGATCGCTATAAAGCTCTGCTTTTCTCGGTTTGGAGTTTCTATCGGACTGCAGAAGCGACACTTTGAGGCCTTGTCCCTTCTCCTTTGGAAAAGAGATCTTTTCATGTAAATACGAGTCTTCTTTCTCACAATCCGACTCCTTTAGTGGAGAAGAAGGATCTGACAATGGCTGCGGACAATCTTTATTCAAAATGGTTCCACTAAAGTAGGCATGCCGACTCAACGTATCAGCCGTTGGTCTTTCAGCGGGGTCCCACAGAAAACATGCTTGAATCGCTCCTGCTAAATCCTGGAAGTCTGCCCTCAATATACTCTGGATTGTCTGGCCCGCAATATATGGGATGATGAACCCCAACTTATCTGCGAGTTGCACAGCTTCAGGCCAGATCCCTCCTAAATCATCCGAGCTTCTTCCTTGAAACAATGGATGTCCTAGTTTTGTTAAGATCTGCCAGATCTGGTCAGTCTCATTGAGGCCAGCAAAGAGTGGGCGACAATTGACCAATTCGACAGCTACCGAACCGAAGGCCCAAATATCGATGGGACGAGAATAGTTCTTGCGACGCAAGAGAATTTCAGGGGCGCGATACCACCTCGTTGAGACGTACTGAGTTAAATCCTTTGTATTTGTGATGTGTCTCGAAAGCCCGTAGTCGCAGAGCTTCAAAACATACACATCATTTTCCTTACCGGGGGGAATGCTTTTGTAATAATAGTGCTTTGCTGAAGAGACCAAAATATTCTCAGGCTTTACGTCTCTGTGAAAGAAGCCGTGAGAGTGGATATGGCGAATGGCACCTAAGAGCTGAGCAAGCATGCTTTTGATCACCCACGGGGCGATGGACCGACCTTCATGTTTCTGGATAAACTGATACAAATTCTGGTCCATAGGCTCCATGACGATGTTGAGCTTGCCGCTTGTGGAATCGATAAAGAGATCAAAAATCTGAAGTAGATTGGCGTGTGATGGAACCGAAAGGATAAACCTGATCTCGTTGACATTCAAGTAGTCGCTCGGCTTTCTCAACTGGTTCTTCATTACCTTGATAGCCACTAGGCCATCCAAGTACGGTTTTGTGGAAGACGCGTGCTCTAGAGGCTCTAAGAGAGTGCCAAATTTGTGGGGTCGAGGTGCCAACAAGTCGGATATGCTTTTCCTGTACTTTGCCAATATAGCACAGCCAAAGCTACCAAAGCCCAACCGGGAGATCATATAGTAGCTCTTCAGGAAAGACTCGTACTCGATTGGCAGAATGTCCAGCACAGACATGGTATTTTCAATCGAGCCTTGTGTGGTAGGTTGAGCCTTTGAAATGGAAAAGATGGGGGTCACGAGACAGATGGAAATCGTGAAGCGATTAGTTTTAACGAATCTTTAGTAAAAAAAAAAGATGAAACAAGAGATCAAGATCCAAGAGCCAGTCTGCCTTAAATAAACATGTGTAGAAAAGACAAACACACACACGCACGCACCCCACAAACAGCCAGATAGCATAGGGACACAAAGCCTAATGGCCTAGGTTTGGCGGGCGCGGACGCGATTATTTGCAGCCATTTTTTTCACGGGGAGAAAATTCAAATCAAACAATAAATTGCGGGAAAAAAGGACATGCAGTGAAACAACCACTCCGCGTTTCGTGACGGCCAGCGCCCTAAGCACACATGTAGAGGCAGTGAGAAAACCTTAAATATGTGGCACCGTTCACACTGAAAAGTGGCGATTTACAGCCATTTGGATTCTGAAACACCGACAAGTTCATGGGCTGAAGCAGGTGCTTTATATATCCTCTAGGTGGGAAGCACGATTGCGGGGTAATTCGCATCGCTAGCCGCTTACCAACTTGATCCTTTCTTCTGAGGTATCATCCTCACTGGCAACGGGGAAAGCTTTTCCACAGAATTGAATGTGGCAAAGGCCTGAAGAGAAGTCTTGAGAAATTAAGACCTTCGATTCCTATTTTTATCCCTCCAGTTTTCTCGTCTTTCCGCTCTGATCCTTGGCTCTAATTTCTTCTCTCTGTAGTTTCTTTTCTTTCTTTCTCCCATCTTCTTTCTTTAAATTGTTTTCGATATCTTGTTCTCAAGAGTTTTGTGTTCAAGCCGGTTCCCGAGCGGGGCTATTTTCCTCACATTCAGTAAAAGAAGCGAGTTCCTAATAGCTGGGTGGAATTAGTCATCAATTTCATCCTCAGACAGGCCGACATCAAGAACCATATCCTTGGCCGAATGATCGATCAAGAAATTTATTTCTCCCAGCCGAACAAACAAGGCCTCGGAGTCCACATTGTAACTGCTAACAATTTTCTTTTCTTCTTCTTCAACAAATTGAGGGGGAATCAAAACGTTAGACACTTCTGTGGGATCAGCCATCATCCGCTGAACCCTCTTCGTTATTGTGTGTGTCAATGAACACGACTTTCCGCGTGGACACAGACCGTTTTCCTCGTAGTCTGGGCAGTTGTATAAGTGTGCAAATGGGCAAAGAGCACCGCGGTCACACCACCCGCCGAGGGCGAAAGGCCGACACGTCCACACGCAAAAGTACAAGTCCTGGGCATGTGGCGGGAGTCTGTGAGAAAACGGACACGTGGAATTCAGACACCGGTCCTGGAGCGCGTACCGGCACACCGGCGTATTAAACTCGCTGGCTTCGTGGGAAAGCACACAATTTCCCTGGCATTTCCCCGACAAGAACTGGCGGCACAAAGCCATGCGGCTCATATCGTGCACGAAGATACAATTCTTACCCCGGGAGCAGGCCCCGTTTCGTGTGAAATATCTACAGTAGTCTGTTGTGACCTCGCCGAAGGTCCTGCGGAGAAGCCCACTTTTGCACACCAAGTAGTTCCAGTTGTTCCACATCACGACTTCTCCCTCTTTCCGCTTTTTACCGAAAATCGGAAGAAGCCTGGCCCCGTTCAACTTCACGCCGAACACGTCGGTGCCAATTAAAATTCGGTCGCACGCCTCTGTTTCGGTGAGATTTCGTTGGAGGAATTGAGCCCACTCGGTTTCCTCCCACCTAGTTCGCAGTTTCTCTTTCTTAATTTTAAGTATCCCGCGGCGTTGCTGTTGTTTTTGTAAACGTTTCATTGCTCGTGGCGTCATTAGTGTACGCCGATGTTCGTCAATTAAGAACCCATTTTTCGTGGGAGCCAGATCCAGGCCAACCCTTTCTTGTGGCATAGAGTCAGATATGCCGTTAGGGATGTCACCGGGGGATAATTCCATACCAATTTTGGCAGGGTTGCTGTGATGGGAGCCACTTTGGGTAATTTTTCTATCGGATTGGCTCAAGATGATCTTTTTGAGCTCTATTTGGCGCTTGAGCCGGGTGATTTTCGCGAACAAATCCTTGCGCCTGGCCTCTTCAGAAAACGTATCCATGATTTTAAGTCCGTAAATGTCTATTTATGGTTTTTGTCAAATTGGAAGCATTTATAAGGTTCACATCATCACAAAAATTCCCAGCGCTATCGTCACGATCCTGCATATTATTATATGCACGGTTAATGCCGCCTTTGGCATTTTTCAAGTTTCGCCGCTGAGACCCACGGCATCTGTCAAAGATCAATATCCTTTCTCGAAACTATCTATTGTCTTAACGACCTTCGAAAAACCAAAAATACTCTCGCTGGTCATCTGTGAAAATCTGTCAGTAACATTTCTCGATAATTCTTTTGGTACACACAGCAACATGGCATACGAGAAAGCGAAGGCCTATGCAATCGGTCAAGTGGGTCAAATAATTCCGCTTGATGCCGAAACATGTGAAGAGTTGGTCAAATATACGCTTACCCTTCCGGATCACGAGATTGAAAATCATCTTCTTGGCCTACTAGGTCCCAGCGACGATAGCTTCAAGTTGATTTCGAAGTTCATGGACCTCAAGAGGACCGAGGACAACCTTTTGAAAATGCAACAGGAAAAACAGAAGGAAAAACAGAACTCCAAAGCTCTGTCGCACAAAGGATCGTCTGAGCCTATTCCTCCAAGTAGCAATGTTCCCGCGTGGACGCATGGCGAGATAGCACCACAGAAAGCGCCCAAAGCGAGATTACTGAGCAATAGGAGTTCAGTCACGACATCGCAACTTGCAGAAGTGAAACCGTCAAACAAATTGTCCAACACACAAGCCAAGAAATCGAAAAAGAAGACACTCGATAACTTGGCGGATATAGAGGCGGCAATCAACGATTTGGAGGTTGAGAATGCAAGAGCTTCTCTTGATCTCACCAGCAGCTCTACAGTAAGACGTGCATGTAACTGTATGGCAACCAGGCACCCGCTTTTCGAGGTGGCGCCCAATTGTCTATCTTGTGGAAAAATCATCTGCTCAAAGGAAGGCCTACAACCATGCTCCTCATGTGGCAAGGATCTTCTTTCCGAGTCCGAAAAGCGCGAAATCATCAAAATTCTCCAGTCTGAAAAAGAGCTCATGGAACTGAAAAGTGCCAATCCTTCGAACAAGGCCGTGCAGAACCAGCCGTCGAAATTGGCGCCCAAGTTTATCAAATACGGAACTACGCCAGGGGGCAATTTGTGGAAAGCTCAAGATGCAGCATTGAAGCAACTAGAGGACAATGCAAAGAAACAGCGAGAACTTGAAGCGGAAGCGGAAAAACAGAGACTAGAGGTCGAGGCACAGGAAGCAGAGCTCCAGCATTACAAATCATCAAAAGACGTGAATCCGGAGCTCGTTAAGGCACAGGAACGGTTGGAGACGTTGCTTCACTTCCAAGATACGGGCGCCGAGCGATCCAAGATTATTGATAACGCGTCAGATTTCGAGATACCGGATGTTTCGAGTGCAAGCATGTGGTTGTCGCCCGTGGAAAGGGCGTTGCAATTGAAGAAGCAGCAGAAACAGCTCCGGAAGATTCAGACCATGGAAAAATCGAGGACGGGCCGCACGAAAAAAGTCGTGGAGATGGTGATTAGAGATGGAAAGGTGAAGATGGTGGAAAAGCAAGTTGCTGATGATTCTGCCAATGTTGCCGAGGATGATGAAATGAATGAACTCGAGGAAACCATCAAGCTGGACAAGCTTATGCACGAGGCTTCGCTAGCTAAAAATGTGTGGGACCCTGAAAAGGACGAGAACAAATGGGAAAGACCCGTCTACATATCACAGAAGCCAGTCGCGGACTCGATTTCGATGCCAAAACTTCCCTCTCGCGAAAGAGTGCAGCAAAATAAGGTTGACAATGCCGAGCTTGTGGCCGCCATGTATTCGTGACCCGATCATTAGTCTTTCCATGCATTCGAGGTGTTAGATATCTATGACTATTTGCAGATGGCTTGTAAGTAATACATTACGGAATGAATTCTCACCGTCTTCTCATCCGTTGTTTGAACTTTTTCGCTCTCGGATCATTGATCTTCAACCGCTGGAAATTGTTGCTCACGGGATTGATTTTCGTGCTGGCCGGTCTCTTCCGCACAATCACCTCCTCTTCATCGGCGTCATCTGCTGACTCTTCTCCCTCTATATACTGAGCCAAGTCCAGACGGTCCTGTGTCTCGAGTTTCTGTATTTCCTCATGCACGTTCTTACCTTCGAAGGCGTCGTCCTGGTCACCATCAGTGCGCGGCTTGATCTTCCACCTCCTTGTAGTCCGTTTCTGTGTTGTGGCCTTTTTCCGTTTGCGCATATCCTTCATGTTTTCCAACGCCAGCGCCAGCTCCTCTTCAATGGTTTTCTTCTTCTCTTCACCCTCGTTATCCATCTCAAACTCTTTTTCAAATTCGAGTTTCTGTGCTTCGAAAGCCTCATCCTTTAATAGATCTTGATGCGCGTTGAAGATATCTGAAAGTTTAGACAGAAGAAGCCTTTGAGACTTTAAAGGCGACGGCGAAAACAGGAGGTTTTCTGCCGAGGCTGACTTTGTAGGTGTCTGGAATAAATGTTCATTTCTTTCGGACTTTTGAGGCGATGAGTCCTGGCTGGTGAATGCAAACTTGCTATTCACTTTCCCGAGATACCGTGGCGTTTCAATAACATCCATTAATCCGAGGCGGTGCGGCGTCTCTGCCAGTTTTGTTGGAGACGAAGCCAATTTTAGCTTTTCCGCCACGCTGAGACCACGAGACGGTGTTCTCTCGCCAAAGTTCATCAATTTCACCGGTTTCGTGGGCGTCTTGAATGGGCTCGCTGGATGAACGGCCTTCAGAAGTAGTAGACGATCGGAATCCTTCAGATTCTGCTTCACAGGTGAAGACTCGGGAGGGCTCAAGATCAAGTCGAATAGAGAGCGCACTTTCCCGTTTGCTTGTGGCGTAGGGCCCAATTCTGCATTGTGCACGGGCACAATATGCTCGATCTCCTCTTCGTCAGAGAGCTTGACATTCACTGAAGACAAGAATGGCGACTGTTGGCGAAATTCACCACTGCTTTCTTGCTCTTGATCTGTTTTGGGGTAGTGCGGTAGACTTGGTTGTTTAGCGATCGAAATCTTCGTCCTTTTACGATTCGGACCATCGGGAGCTCTCAGTCCTGAGTTAGAATCTAGTTTGTGGCTTTTCGAAGAAGACGTTTTCGGCTGTGTGACCGGGATTCCCGCCGACCCAGCGGCCTTTTTGAGCTCGTTATAAACCTTATACGCATTCCGTATTTCTTCGTCTGCCTTCACGTCTGCCTTTGACGGGACCCGCCCATGTTTGGCTGCAAATCCTCGCTCCCATTCTTTGATACGGAGCTTGTATTCGAGTATGTCACTCATTTTCAGTAGTTTAAAGAAACCAAACCGTGGTTTGGCTATATCAGGCGATCTCAGGCTCGGTAGCTCATGAGCATTTTACGCGACGCGTCCCAAATGTTCATTCTGGGAGTGCATACAGGTGCACGGGTGGCAGGTGCAATGCGTGCGATGCATTTTACCCTTGGAAAGAGATGTATTAGTGGCTGCAAAATTACTGTTAGACTCTAGACTAGAGGGAGCCTAGTCACTCTGAGACTCGGGTAATATAAAAGCTTGTAGCTAACTCTTCTGCTTTTATAGCCAGGTATGTGTAAAATTCAAGATGTAAAGCCCCTTCAATTTGAAATTGAATCAGCTTTGCGGCCATTGCTGACGGAGAACAAAGACTGATTTGGAAAACACCCATGTAAAAAAAAAATATCACACACAGCAACTACAAATCCCAATCCAGAAGAAACTGAAAAAAAAAGAAGTCCCCGATGTCTAGGAGCATTATAGATCTCAGCAATAGGTACATTCAAAGCTGTCATTGCACGCCATTTAAAGTCTTTCATTGTCATTTTGGGCCCTAAAATACCAGAAGCGAACCGTGCTCTTCCAGACTCTAAGGCGATCTACCCTTTGATAAAAATCAGTGAATACTATAGACCGAGACCTTACCAACTTGCACACTTATCAATCAAAGTGCCGGTCTTACTACACAGTAATATTTCTTTCATCATCTTTTGACACCGACTCACTCAAATCTCGACTTTTCTTCGTTCTTTTTCCTGCAGTCTGTCCTTGGTTGAGGAAAGTCATAACCTCTATTGAGACGTTGTGATAGGCCCATTTGAGAAGCCTTCGATAAGTAAATCGGTCTGTCCTAAAACTCTGCCTAAATTAACTTATTCAAACCATTTTCTAGTGGACACAGACCTGGCGTGCTTCGTGAAACTGGAGGCAGAGGCCATTAACCCACTTTTCAAAACGCTGAGGCCAAATGCTTTAGGAGAAGAGAGTAAATATTTGGTGGAGCCCGAATCTTAATGGAATGTATAGCGCCCGAATTCTGAGCGAATCTCTTCACCTAAAGTAGTCGTCATTGGGTATTTTCTCAATCAGCCTGATTTCTAGATTGCTCGGGTCATTCCATATATGTCGAATTGGGTGAGAACTATCATAGATGACAACTTCTAAGTCAAATTGACCTTCAGTGGCAATGAGAAGTCAAATACAGACATGCTTATTATCCCCTCAAGACTTTCTTGAAGCCGGCCGCCTGTACTGCTACATCAGGAGCGTAGTCGCGATACTGAGTTGTGATACTGAGTTATTGTTGTAGATGTTCGATTTTTCTAGTAAATCGTCCCTTTTCCCTCGAGGAGCTTGGGTCAAAAGAGTGCTTTTCGGTTGATCAAGAAACGACCGCTTTGCGATGACGCGAGAATGTGGATCGGAGTGTTTATTTCGCTGAGCTCTCATTGAAGACAAACCGTTCATTACCACAAATAAAGAACTGAATTATATGGATCGTCGAAATTCTGACGATACTTGAGACTTCAAATTTCCTGAACTATGCATGGCTTTATTTCAGAGAAATAAAAATTTCCTGAACTATGCATGGTTTTATTTCAGAGAAATAAAGGGGGTCTTTGATGCTAGAAAATCAAGAATAAACAGGAATTACTGAACTTTAAGTCAAATGCAAATGTTATCTCTTGCTTGAAGGATGAAGATTCTATATACAGCTCTGACTCCACATAAATAACACCTCTCTCCTCTCTATTCCATCTGATCTATCTCCGAAACTTGTGTCCTTATCTGCACGAATATATCTTTGTTTGGATCCACAGAGTCCAACATCAGATTCACGGCGCGAACAGCCGCCTTCTTTTCGTTCATGGACGCAAATTTCTGGCCATTCAATTGGAGGCATTCCGTGAATGAGCCGCTGACAGCAGAGCCATTGTGCCAAAAGTAGTTAAAGAAGTGAAGATTTTGTGCTGGATTGCCAACTAACAGAAGATATATCACAAGGCGTACCCACATTTGCAAGGCGGTGTGAGGTATAGGCGTTTCGGGGAAAAACATGCTATTCCATTTGTCCCAAAACTCTTCCCACTTCCCGGAATTGCCGTAGGTTAGGAGAATAATTTCGTTAAATTCAGGCGTGAGGGTGCTGCCTTTGCCCATACTTTTGAGATGGAAGTCGATCAACGTGAGCACGTTTCTTGCATTGTTGGACGCTAGCGTGACCAGGGGCTCGTCGCGGTTTATCCCCTTGGAATTGTGTGATTTGTTGTGTGCTTCGACAAACGTATCAATATCCCCAGGTGTCACTGCCTTTGCCGTTTCCCAATATGTCAATCTCCAGAGTAAAGGAAGGAACTCAGGATTAGCAGACATGGAGAACTTCTCGAGCGAGAACTGGTATAGCACGCTTATAAATTTAGAAAGCTTGTCCAATGCTGAGTCTGTGCCCTCCATGCTGTTTGCGCGTGTAGTGGATGAATCGACAAGAAGCTTGGCGTACTCCACGACATCGTCGATTTTCTCATTGGTCATGTCACCTGCGATGGCTTCCGCCGATGCGTACTTCTCCAAAAGAGCACGCTCGGTTTCTTCAAAGTTGACGAGATTTGGGTTCTGCAAATGCAAGGTCCTGTAGAACTTGTACTTGGCTCTAAAATCCTCGGCGCTGCTGCCCTTGAAATCAGCGTCGAATTGTGTTTTGAGATCACCAAGTTCAGAAGTGTTTAAATCCACAGGTTGCAAAAGCAAGTTCTCTAGGAGACTTTCCGAACGCTCTGCGGACGAGAAATTCATGCGGCCCGCCCTCGTGTGAAAGAATCTGACCCCAGAGAAAATATGATCAGACTCCACCGGTGCCATGGGTGTTTGTTCGTACAAGTGCAAGTCCTCGGGGCGGCACCAGAGAGACTCCAAGTTCAAGTCCAGTCTTCTCTCTGCGGTCAAAATATGCACATCGACGTTTTCGTGGTGAAATAACACCCAGCTATTTGCAGCCCTGCCATACTCGTTATCTGTCGACGAAGGCCCCTTTCTGGCTCTTCGAAGAAGTTTCCGACGCATGGCGGGTGTTTTGGCAGTGGACACGATTCCTTCGGTGGATGGCAAGACATCGTATGTGTGCTTGATATGCGTGCGGAATTCTGTGGAGGCCTTGAGAATGTGCCGTTCGGATTTACCCGTGGAAATGATGATGAAATCGACGTTGCTGTTGTTAGCTTTGAACTCGTGGGAATCGTCGAGTTCAGTCATATCAAAGAGAAGCAAGTTCTCCATACCATAGTCGGTGGCCAAGAGGTTGAGGAAGTCCAGGACATGCTCTGGAGCGTGCGATGGAACTTGAGGTAGAATGATCTCTTTTTCGTCGAGCAAAGATGATTTAATATCGTCTCTCATGTACCACGGAATGGCGATATCATCAGAAGCGGGAGTCACTTTGAGCTCAGATTTTTTCTCTGCTACGTCGGGCTCGACCTGTTCAGAAACTACTGGTGTGGATTCCGATGGCTCGACGGAATTTGAAGATCCGACATATCTTTTGAGAGAGAGGGTCCGAGCATGCGCAAGCATGCCAACTCCATTCTGCAGTTTGATTGATCTTGAAGCTGGAAGAAACCTCAACATATTGAGTTTGTGTGGGGTAAGGTTAACTTGTGGAAAATATATTGAATCGAACGACGAGGTGAGACGAAAGGCGGAGGACCGATGCGCATGGAGACTAAGACTAGACTCGCGACTCAGCCAAAGATCTAGATAATGAGAAAGATGCTTGCATTGAATATTGCTGCCCCCGTTTCTTAATTGTTAAGGACTAGAAAAATTCGGTCCCTTGAAACAATTCCGAAACAGCTCCGAAACAGCTCCGAACCACACACATATCAAGTTTGAGCAAGTGCCGAATAATTGCTATGATGATTTCTCTCCCCTCTGCCTATCAGCCTGAATTGCAGTCGATCTCGCACCTGATGAGCACAGGTGCACTACTACGATGAGCATCGCGAGACAATTTTTGGCCTCACCAGGATTGCAGAAACACCATCCAAACACAACTTCACCCAAAATAAATCATGGCCAAATTAGTCCACAACGTACAGAAAAAACAACACAAGGAGCGTTCGCAGACGTCGGGCAGGGCCCGGTTCGGGCTTCTAGAAAAAAAAAAGGACTACAAGCTCAGAGCCAATGACCACCACAGGAAACAGGCGGCGTTGAAGGTGTTGAAGCAAAAAGCAGCCCAGTACAACCCCGACGAATACTACCATGCCATGACCAAAAAACGCACCGACGAGAACGGAATTCTTGTACGAGACAGGGGCAACGAAAACTTATCTATAGGCCAGATGAAACTCTTCAAATCCCAGGACGTGAACTACGTGCGGACGATGCGGCTCAACGAGTCCCAAAAGGCGGAGAAGCTTCGCAAGTCCTTGGACTTTCAGGCCCAGGGAAAACACACGGTTTTCGTAGACTCCGCAAATGACGCCGATACGTTCGATGCGGCCAGATTCTTCAATACCGACGAGTCCATGCTAGAAAGACGAGAAAACAGAATGAAGTTGGATCAGCTCGAAACCAACGAAAAGGTGCTTAGACAAGACTTGGATGCCGAGGAGCGGGCTGAGATCGAGAAGGAGAAACTTAGAAAGTACAAGCTCTTAAAGGAACGAATGACCAGGGAAAGAGAGTTGAGGGAGGTCGAGCAGAAATTGGAAACTACCAGAGAATTGATGAAGAATGGAAATAAGAAGAAACTCATTGACGACGACGGAAATGTGGTGTTCAAGTGGAAGAACGAGAGAAAGAGATAAATGGACTGTTTTAATGATCATTGGGAGGACAAAGAAACAGAGACGTCCCCTCTGAAGGGGGGCGTTTATCGCACACTCCTTTTATGGGAGGATAGACAGAAACATGCTAAACCTTTCGTATGAGATTGATCTCGGAACCTAAGAAAAGGGCTTCTGGAAACACCTATTGTTAATTTTCTGGAAATAATCATCCTCCAATGGTTGAAACACTATATAGCATTCCTTAATATGTACATTATGACCCCGCTTACTCGTTCAAACTCTTGTTCACGTAGTCGACAAACATTCCCTGGATCCGCGCGACATCTATACTCCTCATGCGGTTCAAGCTGACGAACGTTCTTCGTATCCTCTGTAATTGGGCTGTGCTGACAGCGTCTCCGGGGATCTCCACATGCAAGTTATGTGCAGGGTCGATCACCACCAGGCCCCCGGCCATCAATTGCTGGTGCTGGACGATTTTGCTCACGACTTCCAGGGTGCGCTTGTCCAACTCCTGTAAGTAATCGTTACCGGAAGTGGCTTTCACGAGCGTGGCTGCATTTGGAGGTGGCGGTCTCTTCAAAACTAGCGATTCCCACATCTGGTCGATCGGAAGCAGCTCGCCTTCGTAGTCGCTGACAAGCGTAAAGAGCGGCGAGTCCCAGCGGGAGTCGGCGTTGGGTTCCTCATATCTCATAGCAAGTTGTTCAATGACATTTTTAGGCCATTTATTCGCCTCTCCGTCGTCACGTGACTCGTTCCAGGCAACACACTTCTCTAGCGGATTCATTACTTGAACCACACAGTGCGGCGTCACCACACCTTTTGCCTCACAGAATAGTTGGTACCGGAACCCTTTTATGTACGAGAGCGAGTCTAAAATGACAAACGTGGTGCGTGATAGGTCTCGTTTCACAGCGGAGAGTTGTGTGCCTCGGGCCTGTTTTTCGGTGGCAGATTCCACATATGCCAGGTGAGAGATCCCGAGTGTCTCATCGCTGTGGTAGACGATTTTATAGTTGTGGCCCGGAGCTGTGGTTTCTTTCGCTGCTTCGATACGTTGTTCGAGTTGCTCGATGAGCTGCTTGGCCCAGCGTGTCTTCCCACTACACGGCGGTCCAGTAAACGTGATTAATGGCATTATGATGGGCCCTTTCTGCTTTACTTCTTCTTGGGAGGAACCAATAGAATTCTAGATCGAGATGTCAAAGATGAGCCTGGGTAAATTTGGGCCGATATCTGTCCGAGGCGCGGCCCGGGATTATGGCGCGCGGAGTAGAGGAACTCACGTCAAGTATTGTCCGACTTGGCACCTATCATGGCATATAGGCAGGAATGGAAAATCATGGAAGTTAAATTATTCATATTGGTAATTCACCTTTTATACATTTTCCTGGATTTAAATTTGTCAGCTGTATTCAGGCTTATAGAGCAGAAGGCCGCAGAAATTAATTGATAGCTTGAGTATTTCGAGTCGCGCATTGTGAATTTCAGAATCCTTAGACCTTCACAGATCGCTGAACGCATCTCACGCACGTCTTGCAACGCCTTCAAAATAATATTTCAACTTCGAATTTGCTCTCCCAAGGATATATTTCTCCCATACCACTGCTTCCCGGTACATCCTTTGAGTGTTCGAAAAGACTTCTAAATTCTGGGGTCACAGTTGGCACAATTCAGTATTAACCAGGCACCGTTCCCCATCATACCCAACTCACGTCTTGCATCTCACATCCAACATCTTAGCTATCACATCATTCCAACATGTCCTTTGTTCCCCGGGCGTCTTTCCCCGACTACCGGCTCACACTTGCCAGTTTCAAGGGTCACCACCAGAAAGCGCTCACGAGATTTGGCCATCTAGCACCACAGATCGACCTCATCCTCGAGGTCAGAGATTCTAGGGCACCCATCTCCACGACAAACGTACTTTTCGACAGGGTGCTTGCACGCAAACAGAAAATCATCCTATATAGCAAAAAGGACCTTTCGATCATGAAGCCGGCGCTCTGGAAGAAGTGGCACAAGGACGAGCAGTTTCTTCTCGTAGACACGCGGTGCCCAAGAGACGCCCAGCGCATTCTCGACGCCGTATCCGGTTTTTACGGCCAAATGAGGCCACCTCCTCCTTTGGGACTTCGTGCCATGATCATTGGGATGCCGAATGTTGGAAAATCAACATTGGTAAACACGCTTCGATCCGTGGGGTACTCGTCACAGCTACCGGCGGGGATCAGCTCGAAAAAAATAAAAAAAGTTGCTCGGACCGGCGGCCAGCCGGGTGTCACGCGAAATACCAGTGAAATCATTCGGCTCAGTAGAGACCCCGACTTGCTAGTCTATGATACTCCGGGTGTGTTTCTTCCCACGGTGAAGGACTCGGAAACCATGCTCGCGCTATCGCTCATCGGATGCATCCAAGAGTCGTTTGTCGACCCGGTGATTCAGGCAGATTACTTGTTGTATGTGTTAAATCTTCAAAGCAGCACAGGCAAGGCGTATTCGGAGTTTATGGACCACCCAACAAATAATGTCCAGGAGCTTCTCTATAATATCGCAAAGAAGAAGGGTCAAGTTGCGCTGGACGGGTCGTATAACGAGTTGGGAATGGCACAGCACTGGACCAACTTGTGGCGTCAGGGAAAACTGCGCAAGTTCAAGGGTCTTTTCGACGTTCCCGCCATTTTGGAAGCCACATCCCAAGAGGTGAAGGAGACATTCGAAGGGGAGCTCGAACGGTTGAAAGACTCGGGAGTGCACACCCGTATCATCAACAGTCTTGGAGAAGATGGCACTGGCAGCTCGAAGACAAGAAACAGGACCGCCAAGGATAGGGAGTTCGACATCCGGAACCAGCTCTTCAAGTTGTAAGTAAGTTGTAGAATAAAGCATTTAGTGATTGTAACGGGCGCCAACAGGACACATGGAATTCACGGACCAATGTAACCTTCTGCTGTGACTCCGTGTTCCTTACTCAGTAATCATCAAAAGTCAAACTCCGGAATTTCATCGTAGTTGCCTTCATCGGCGCCGTAGTTGCCTTTTTGATAGAAGTTGGAGGTGCTGATCTTTGTCTTCGTTTTCTTGGTCTCACTTTTACGCACGTATGCGGACCCCAATTCTGAGGCGAGTCGCTTGCTATGACCAAGTGATTTAGAGTTCAATTTCAAGAGCCAATCCGGGCTCGAAGCCTGGGAGCTGATCAGCAAGCAATTCTGCAAGTTGAAGAAGTTCGTCGATTTTTCCGGATTTCGCAAGTTTTCCGCAATGAACTTCGGGGTTTCGAAGTATTCTACCCAGTCTTTTGCGAGTAAAGAGTTCAAAAGAATCTTCCGTAAATGTGCCTGGTGTCTGTTGGCGGATGGTGACGAGCAAATGAACGTATCGCCGCTCTTGCGTTTGTGGGGAAGGGCCAACTTCGAGTTTTCGCTCGTCGCCATCGTCACCTTGAAGTGGCTTATCACAGAAGGGTCATCCATTGCCTTCAAGTCCTGGTCAAGCTCGTCGTCGCTCTCATAAGTCTTTTGGTTCACAAAGTCGTCCATAAGTGAAGCAACAGTGGGCGCAACTCTATTGTCGTTGTCACTATCGTCAGCAAACTCATCTTTGGGTTCCACGACTTCTGCGAGGGGAGGGAACCTTCCGATCTTCTCATCCTCTCTATACGGTAAGCGAATGAAAACAAGGCAATTTGTGTACCCAAGGTCACATTTGATTCTGACCGGGAACGCAACACCCACCTCGACTTCCCTCTCCTGCTTCTTCACAAATCTACAAAGGGCCACTTGTTTTCTCAAATGGAAAGCTTCGACAAATGCCTGGAAATTGAGCGTGTTTCGGGCGGACGATGCTTTATCAGGAACCACGTAGAGAGACTCGCCCGTGAGAAGCTCAAGTGGAATCTTATCTTCTGGAATAGTCCCGAAGACATCGAACGCCGAGAAAAGAGGTAGTTTCGCCGCCTTCTGCAAGTCCTCGTCGACGGCAATCAAATCGAAATTCGAGAATTTGAACGCCGGTGTGAGCGAGTTCAGATCGACCTTGACTTTATCAAACTTCTTTTCCTGATCGGCGGCAGTAGGTTCCACATGCCCTGCCGGTTTTTCTGTGTCTGTGTCTCCCTGGAAATTCCGCTCCCATACGAAGTGAGAGGTTGTTTGGTTGATCTTAACGATATTCCTATGAGCGTCCACAATGTACTCGTGAGTATCCAGCAATGGAATATCGCTCTTCGCAGTAGAATAGAGCTCAACACGAAAAGATACAGATTTGTCGTCTGTATCAATGGAGTAGCTTTTGTCGTCAATCACCCTCGAGAAATCGGAGCCGAGCCGCATATCCCCCATGTATGTCGCCACAGGCCTTGTTTTCCTGACTGGCGGGTCAATCTCGTAAATTCTATGGGCCTTGGCAGCAGAGAAAACCAGGCCTTCGGGAAACACATTTCGAAGCTTGCTCAACACAGAATCCTCGGGCAACTCGGCGTTCCTTTCCCCCGAGAGAACTACGTTAAAAGAAATAAGGTATTCCGCATAGAACTTGGGTATGGCACAGATACTATCGATTGTGGATTCCAGGGCGATTGCGTCTCCCAGTGGCACAAGCACGATGTTTCTGGTGAAAATTTTATTTTTTGTCGGCGCAAAAAGCGTAGAAGCAAAAAGGACCGTTTGTATAACATCCGCGCAATCGTCTTTCGCGTGGGAATTCAAGATATCAGCACTACAAAGGTGTTCATAGAGGCGACGAAGATTCTGAAACGAGACCGTCTCATATTCTAATAAAACATTGATTCCCCGGAATTTTCCGGTGTCCGCAGACGCGTGGTTTGTGGTGGCCGAATGGTAGGTCGCGACGGTGACGAAGTCTGTTTTTAGGCCCTTCAAAAGCTTAGATGCCAAAGTATCAAAGACGTACTTATATGCCGTAGAGGGCACTGATGCGTCAAGAAGAAAGACCGTTAGCTCTTTTTCGGCCATCTGTAATATGTGTGCTTTTATTGCTTGCTTATGTTGATTAAAAATAGAGAGATTGTGATGTCTTGGAGTGCAGTGAAGCGTGTAGATAGGCGCGTACCTGCCAAGGCGCCAGGGAAAAGTGTGGAGTTGCGAATTTCGAATGAACATGAAAATGAGGTGAAAATGAGGTAGATACGGAAATTTACCTTTTCTTGATTTTGATTTGCAATGGAGAACTCCTCAACTATTTCCACCATTTTTCCTTGACCTCAGTAACTCTCGGAAGAGCATGGGGGCTTCCAATACCCGAGTAAACCAAATGAGGCAATGGCCCATCCACAACTGAGTTAGGTGCGGTGAAAAATATCTAAGTGATGAAGACTGGTGTGTTAGACCTTTCTAAATTTTTGCCAAAAACATGTCTCTGTGATACAAAAGGCTTCAAATTATGTTCGTGGTGACTACCCCCGAGATTAGTCATTTCGCGGTTGCTACCCTTGGCGACATTCTCGGAGAACATAGAGCTGAGAAAACAAAAAAAAAAAAAGACAGAGACATAATTAGACAGAAACAAAAATAGACAGAAATAAAAATAAACAGAAACCAAAATTAGACGAAAAAATCGCCACACGGTCTCTTAACTATCTACTACGAAGAGGTGATCGCACCGCCTTGCATATTGAAATTCATTTATCGTACGAGTTACTGTAACATTCCCTCTCAATCATTAATCAGGTGGTGTTCACTGCAGCGAATGCGCGTTGGCATGACATTTGCGATCTAAAAAAGCAATTATTAGCGGGTGGGAATGGAGTGAGTGCACCGGATACGAGAACTGCTCGACGTTTCGGGCGAAAAGAAAAAGAAACACTTTTCAATGGCCAAAAAAGATTCCTTTCGCTTTTAACCAAAAAGATGTCGGGACACATCAAAAAAGGGGATATATGGTAAGTGCTGAAGACCCGTAATAGGTGGGCAAAACAGAAACAGAATCAAGACCAGCTGGTCACGTGACACGCTTATCCTGTGTTTGTTGAAAAATGCCCAATGCCAGCGGTCAATTTTCCAGTTTGTGCAATAATAAAAAAGAGGTGTGGCCTTTCGGACGCTGTGCGTTGTGTGAGACATACTCAAAAGACGCACGGCACATCCCACCGAGGAGTTGGTGAGGCTTGAGTAGCCGATTATCAACTCAATGTCCTGCACGCAGAGCCGTTTTTTTTCCGGGAGGACCCCACGCCCCAGATCTGTGCACACCAGCTGTTACGGCTGTTGGCAGTTACAACCTCAGCACACAAGTCACTCTGCCCTCCGTTCATAGCTTCGCCCTTCGCTGACCCAAAAATGGGATACCAGAACCTGGAAGGCATCAAGTCCAAAGCTGTGCCCACACATATGTATTCTGCATACAATCGGCAGGCCCCGTTTCCCGCTGCCCGGACGCCAATCCTGGCATCGGGTTCCTCACAGCACCCGATGGTACCGGCGTCTTTGACGCCGCTCCCTCACCAATTCGACCCAGCACAGCCGCAAGGCCCGCTCTTGGCCCCGACACCTCTCCACTCAATGAGCCCGCTAAGCCTGCTGGAATATCATGCGGCACCGACCCAACTCGCGTCGTTTGGTCCGGCGTCCTATATTCCAATTCCAGATCTCCACCCACTGGGGTCCATCCCACCCATGCAACCCACGTCTGCTCCTCAATCCGCTGGATTGGTGCTGATCAATGGACCAGCGAATGGCCAGGCCAAGGGGCCAGGTATTCCAGGGATATCGGGCATGCACAATTTACAGAACGTGTCGAACCAGGGCGATATGCTTGGTCTTCCTGGAAACATGCCCGCCAATAACAGCATTGGTGCTCTGGGGCCGGGACTTACCGCGCTAGGCCCCCGTTCCGGCGCCAACATTATGCCAGGAATCAACACCTTTCGCCCCGGGACTCTGTTCAAACGACCAATGCAGGACTTGACCTCTGACCCCGCCAATTTCGGCCGCATGCCCTACGCTGGTCTGGCTCCTGGTCTGGCTCCTGCCCCGCTAGCACACACGCAGATGATGCATTCACAGCCCCTCGGGATGCCAATCTACCCTGCAGACCATTCGCAGCTCTCAGGGCTCAATCTCCAGTTGGGTCCCATCCAGGGCCCCGACAGAGCCGGCATGCTACCGAGTGTTCCCAACGCGTATTATGCACAGATGCATCTGCAGCCACATCTGCAGCCACATCCTCAGCTTCAGCCGTTCAGGTACCCCCTCGAGGACCGGAGCTACAGCTCAAACTCCAGGCCGCTTGAAGAGCCGCATCTTGCTCCCTTAAAGACGAAGACAATTGCATATCTGGAGGACCTTGCTGCGCCAGGCTACCGGGTGGAGCATGTGCAGCTGGTTCCAATCCAAACTCCGACACTGAGTGAAAATAGATCTGTCCCGATTCTTCCCGCATCACGAAGCCCGGACTCCCGGTCCGCTTTGTCTATGGTTATGAACGGAAATCCGGATCAGAAGGCAGCATATATGCCGCGCCGCTTGGCTCCTCGACCACCTGCAAAGAGTAGTATGGACTTGGGGAACGACGCGGGAAACGACACAGGAGACGTGCTTGAAGAGCGAGTAAACTTCAAGCCCACAGAGACAAAGAAGAACAAGCGACCCAAAATCAATAAGCTCGCAAGCGACCTGGCGGGGCTCAAGAACGGGCTGCACAGGAAAAAGAAGGTCACGGCGGAGGAGTACAGCTTTGACGAGGCGTACGTGAATTTCCAGACCATTTTGGGAATTGAGGTTTCCAGAGGGGATATACGCACACAATATGAGCTAGTGCTCCAGAGCCCATTGGAAAAATACCTCTTTGATTTCTTTGTGCACAAGATTGCAATCTTTATCGACACGTTCCTCGTGCACGAGTTTTTCCAGGTCATCGTGTCGGAATTGGCGCTCTACGACGAAACACGCATGATTCTAGACTCCATGTTGTGTCTCAGCTCGCTTATTTCTCAGCGAATGGACCCCCTGTCTGTGGATGCGTTGTGCCCATATGACTACTATCAAAAATGCGTTTATTCCGTCGGCAAAAACGTTGCTCTAGAAAGATCGGAGGACCCCGATGGAAAGATTCTTGCTCGTTGTCTTATCAGCACTAATCTTCTTTGCATTTATGAGATGTTCTTTGTCGCTGTGGACTCTGTGTATGTGAAAGGTGCGGGCGGGATTCTTGCAACAATAATGTCACGCACTGAGAAGTCTCTAGGGATCCTACAGAAGTCGCCGTTCCACTACTCGTGTTTCTGGGCCACAGTTGTTTGCGATCTTATATTGTCCTTGAAACTTGAGTGTCCGAGCACGTTTTCAATTGAGAAGATGTGGCGATCCTTGGACCCTATGTGCGATGAGTATGACTCGTACGAAGCGTTCTTGTATGAAAAAACCAGTATCACGGATGCCGTGGACGATTGGTCGAGTTTTATTGTTACCAGTGAAAGTACGACTTGGTGGCTCCACAAGGTCACGTTTTTGTTTATCTTGGTGAACGACTTTCATAATCTGTACGACGTCATCACCGAAGAGGACTTCATGACAAACAAACGGTTCCAGAGATGGCTCGTTCTCAAGGAAAAACTTGACGAGTTTGAAAAAAGAATGCCCGTATATCTCGAGCCCTTGATATTCATGCCACCTACCGAGGAAAAAGATTTCCCTAAGATGTTTTTCAAGGACGAGAAGACCGTCGTCACCGCGATCAACCTCCGGCTCGCAAAGCTTCTTCTCCACGCAGCTCTTGAAGAAAAACTACACGTTTACGATGATTCTTTTGTAGTAAAAGAAAGAGAGAATTACCCGCGGAATTACGCCGAGAATTTGGCGCGCGAGATCGCTGGCATCATGAAGACGTATGATGCAGATATGAAGATATGGCCAATCAACGTTCACTCTTTGCGCCAAGCGTCTCGATTCATTGAGTCTTCCTCCCCTTGCTTTGAGACCCTCAAGAATTTGACAGCGAGGGTGATCTCGGTGTGTCAGACAAGGCTGAATATCTTGGATCTTTTAGAAGACAAGGCAGGAGGAAAATAACCCGACTCTGTACAAACATTGGTCAAAACCTAATTTTTATCACCCCTTACTATGGTTGGTCTACAAATTAATCTCAAAGTTTTCCAAATTTCAATCTTTTATTGGCGGGCGTGATCAAAGTATCGGCGACTTGATACTCAGCACACTTTGTCCTTCAATTGCAACACAAGCGCCGTTCTCGAAGGGATGTATATAAACAATGAGTTCTTTCTGTCATTCCACTGTTCAGGATTTGTAGAAAAGCTCAACTTACTGCCACTGTCAGTCTTATCGTTGATTCTAGAGAAACCACCCAAGTTCTCGGTATCTGAATTGAGAACAATTTCGTACTCGCCTGCGGTCTCCACACCAACCTTGTAGTCTGGGAAAGAGCTCGTAGGATGGAAATTGAAGATAAACAAGAGGCCTGCTCTCTCAAATACGACCACCTTGTCACCCTCGTGCTTCAAAGAGACGTACGCCTGGGGTGCATTCAAGATACCGTACTTGGTGTCTAGGTGGAGCATTTCGGCATCAAAGTCGAATAAGAATTTGTATCTCAACAAATTGTCCTCGATCAAGTTAAATTGACGTCTTGCGTAATGGTACGACTCGCCATTCCCCTCTCTGGGGAAGTCTAGCCATTCTGGGTGGCCGAATTCATTACCCATGAAATTAAGGTAGCCCTCTCCACCCAACCCAAACGTCAATAATCTGATCATTTTGTGCAACGCAAGTCCCCGCGACACGACATCGGTCATGGGCGAGAGCTTGGACATATTGGTGTACATTTCCTTGTCCATAAGCCAGAAAGCGAGTGTTTTGTCGCCAACCAAGGCCTGATCATGTGACTCACAGTAACTGATGCACTTCTCCCCGTGTCTTCTGTTGGTCAACGTGAAAATAATATTCCCGAGATCCCACTGCTCATCGGGCAAGTGCTTCAAAAGCTTGATCCACATATCTGGGATAGCCATGGACAACCTGTAGTCAAAGCCAATTCCACCCTCTGCAACAGGCAAGCATAAAGCAGGCATACCGCTCACGTCCTCGGCAATCGAGATGAATTTGTAGTTATCGCTTTTAGCACTGATTTCAGCGAGCAACTTATGCGCCAACATGAGGTAGGTGATCGCGTCGTTGTCGACCAATTCGGGATTGAAGTACTCGTTATAGTCACCACTGAATCCGTAGGAGAGACCATGGTGCTTATATAACATACTGGTAACACCATCAAAGCGGAAGCCGTCGAATTGGTACACGTCCACGAAAAACTTGAGGTTCGACAACAAGAACCGTAAGGTCTCGTAGTTGGAATAGTTGAAGAGCCTGGAGTCCCACAAATCGTGGTTCCCCTTACTGCCTCCGTGGAAAAGGTAGTGGTCCGTTCCATTGAAGTTGTTTAGACCGTCATCGACGTTTTTCGAGCTATGAGAATGCACCACATCAAGTAAGACGCGGATCCCCAACTCGTGCGCATGGTCGACCAATTCTTTGAGTTCTTCTGGCGTGCCGTATCTCGAAGAGACTGCGAAAAAGTTGGTCACCTGGTACCCAAAACTGGCATAGTACGCATGTTCCATCACGGCCATCAATTGGATCGTGTTGTAACCGAGCTTGTGGATAATAGGCAACGTTTTCTGTGAAAACTCCTTGTACGACGCGATCTTGGGTTCCGACGACGAGATACCCACATGAGCCTCATAAATCTTGATCCCCTCGTGGTCAGCAAATCTTGGTCTGGCGTGCTGGAAAGTGTACGACTCCGCGGGGTTCCAGAACCGGCCCTCATACAAAGAGTTTTCTTTTGCAGGAGTGGCACGTGATCCCCAGGGGTCAAGGCGGAAGATCCGCTCGCCTGAAGGAAGAACCATGGAGATCTTGTACCTGGAATCGTGCTCAATGGCAAACTCCCCTGACTCTGTGGGGGGAAGCACCAATTTCCAGAGGCCATAGTCGTTTACACGCTCAAAAACGTGGCTCTCGGCTTTCCAGTCATTGAAATCACCAACGAGGGATACGCTCAGAACATCCGGTATATACTGATGGGCGACAATTTCCTTTGTGGACCTGTTTGCATGGAGTCCGTAGACCTCATACGAAGAAGCGAAATCCGAGAGTGAGTTTTCGGTCTTTGCGAGCATCTGCTCCCATTGCTGGCACTGCAACTGGCGGCTAATCAACGCGTTGGCGTATGGCTCCAAATAAGGGTCCAAGTCCAAGGCGCCTTTAACAAGCAGTCTGTTGGGCTCGGAAGTTGATGACATTTCGAGATAGATGGGGATGCTAAGAAACTAAAGAAACGATAATTAAGGTATATCTGGGGAAGCAAGGGGTGGTATCAGAGCAATGTAAGCGAAGAAAAAATTCTAACTTAATGATTTCAGGAAGTTCAAGGAAAAGAAAGAAGTATCGGCAGATTTTGTGGATGTGAAAAATGTACCCTTATTTCCTGGGCCACGAAAATATGAGCTCACCGACATTTTGTTGGGGTTGTGCGGGGGACCAGTGGTGTGAGATTGTGGGGGAGGATTATGCGGTCCGCGTTTTTCCTTTTGAGGGGTCCGACTACAAAGCAAAAGCAAATTAAAGAGGAAGTAAATTTGATGTTAGAGTTAAAAATAAAGAAATTTTAGGGAGATTAAATAGGGTTCTATCTTCGAGTCCATTACGGCGAATGGATAAATGTCGCGTGGTTGTCCGTGTGGGCTGCTCTGTTACTAGCGGTCGAGTTCGCTCACAACCCGAACATTTCCAAGGCTGGATTACAATTTACAACCATTCGTTGAATACGTCTGCACACTTTTCGAATACATTCAAAGAGGTTCATGCAGCAGCTTGTAAGAAGCGGGCACTTTACCGCGATACATGGCTCCTACAGCCTAAAGCGCGTCGAATGAGAAGCGTTCATATTGTAGTGCCTCTGAAAGAATAGCCGTCAAGGGTTTAGTATGCACTAAAATCGACATTCCACGTCTTAGTCACCCCGTCAAGCCCCACACTCACAACCGATCCCTTGGCTTCGGAGTATTCCAACCATGCCAAATCCGAAACCCCCGTTTGATGTGTGAGCTGAGTTTTCAAAACCTTGGAGGGCCTGGCCACAGAGTAAACGTAGATTCCACAATCCAAGCCCCCACTCACCAAGTATTTCGAATCAGGTGTCCATTCGGCGCCATTGACTCTGCTGCTGTGAAATGCCCACCTTGATGTGATGGCAGACTGATCCCTCGTGCCATAAAGAGTGTACTTCCCTGTAATCTCAGCGACTGCAACATAATCGCCATTTGGAGACACCTTCGCTAAATTGGGTGCGGCTCTCAACGCGGGGTACGAATGCACGTGTTTAATCAGCTCCTCAATTTCGTAAACCTCAAGTCTTTTTTCGGTTTCGTTCGTTACATAAACAATGGTTGATCCTGGGACAGAATCAACGTGAGAGGCAACAAACTTGAGTTCCTGCTCAGCCAAGAGACTAAGATTAGTGTCAAACACCTGAAGCTTATTCTCGAGCAACACCACGATGTTTTTAGTGATGGAAATACTTTTGGGTTGGCCCTTCAAGCCGTGTACTCCTACAAGCTCGTCTCCATTCCACAACTTGAGTTTGTCATCCCAACCAGTAGTGACAGTTAAGTCATCGATCGTCATGATTCCAGCAATGTAGTTTGAGTGGGCCTCGCTGTTTGAAAACAACACAACATCAGAACTCAATGTAGAGTCCTCGATATCGCGCTTGAATAAACTACCATCGGAACCACCCGAGATTAATCTGCCTTCTGCTGCCAAAACTTTGGTCAAGGCTTTTTGATGGCCGTGAATCACTTTCGGAGGAGTGGCTTCGTCGTGTGAAAACAAGCGAATTTCTCCGTTCAAAGAAAGCGACAAAACGTAATCTTTTGTTACCACGACTCCTACCTGTTGGTGCTCCACAGATGTCTCAGATGTCTCGGTTGAAACCGAGTATGTGTGGGTCTCCAGTAAGTCCTCCGGGTTCCATCTTTTCAATGTGTTATCCGCAGAAGCAGTCACAAAAGAAGCCGAGTCGGGGAACCATGAGACAGCGGCTATTCCTCCCTCATGAGCCTTCTCTAGTTTTTTTATAAACTCTCCGGTCTTCCCATCGTACACAACGATGGTGCGGTCAGCGCCGACACTGACGAGGTATTTCCCATCAGGCGAGAATTTGACTCCCCTCACCGCGTTTGTGTGATGGTTGCGCGAGCTCTTGTCGAATTTGAAAGGTGGGCCGGTGAAAAAGACCATGGAATTGTCGTCTCCCACAGTGGCGGCTCTGTATGGTCTCTGAGGCTTGATATCCACCGCGTTGATCGTCTCTGAGTGGCCCTGGATTTCGCCAATCGAGTTTCCAGAGTCCCATGTGAAACAGTGGCCGAACTTCTCCTTGCCGCTTCCAACAGCTATGATACGAGCATTATCTGCGTCCCAAGCAATGGATTTGATGGGTCCTCCCAACACATCAAACTCGGACTTGATCATAGGCTGCTCAAACGTATTTTCTTTGCCGTGCACAGAGGTGTCCCACACGATCACGTGGCCTGACTCGTCACCAGATGCAATGTAGTTGCCCGAAGGGCTGAACGCCGCAGCGGTGGTGATCACGGTATGCTTCGTAAACTGGATGGGCATGAGTTTTGGCTCGGCGTCCAAAGATCTGACAATGATCGATTTTCCGGCCGCATAAGCGATTCTATTGTTCACGGAGTCGTACGAAATGAAAGTCGATGCGCCTCTCGTGGTCGCTGGCTGTGGGGGGAGCAAGTTGGTCTGCGCAATCATTATTTCGAGTAGTTTTTAGAGAGATAGAAGTATAGAAAAAGAAATAGATATCACCAGCTGTTCGAATAAATTACGCGAAATCCAGTATTGTCGAGAAGCTGTGTCCTTAGTGGGATGTGATTCGCAAATCGTTGTACTTTTGCGATCTCGACCATGTGCGCAGTGCACCGTGCCGTCTCGAGGCTCGCGATTGCCTTACGCGCGAATACAAGGTGGCTGCAAATGAGAGAAACCAAAAGACGGGCAGATACAACGAAAATGCTTCTTCACGCATACTTATTGAATTATTCGTTTTCTTTCCAATTAATTTTTTTTTCGATTTGTCTTTTTTATACACGCGTCTAACTTATGCCCGTCGCATTGGGCCTGTGCTGCAATGGCATGTCAACGTTCTTCCGTCTTGCGCACATATCATAAAGCCTCCACTTCCTCATTTCTCTCATCTAAATCTCTGAGTAAATATTCTCTCTGGACCCACCTCCTCGTACTCGGCCTTGCTCACCCACATCTGGTGAAACGCTCCCAAAGAAGCAAGCACGCTGCCACCAATCCACGTCTGATTGGTTCTCTCGTTAGCGTTTCCTAACGCGTGAAGGCGCACTTTCAAACCAGGGTTGGCATTCAGCAATTCCAGATTGAGGCGTTCCGTCAATTGTGGAATGAGGGAAGTTCCTCCAGTGACAATCACGTTGTGGGCAATCGAGGTTCTCAAATCGATATCTACGGACGCAAGCGAGTGCGTGATGATCTGTGACAACCCACGGATCATCTTTGTAGCCGCGGACCCGTTTTCGGGAGCGGGCGTGGGCGTGTCCTGGTCCGCATCGGCTTTCTTCGCACGTTTCGTAGGCCTATAATCGTCGTAAGGGCTGCTGATAGCCATCTCCCCATTGTTGGCGGGGTATTTCTCATTGTACAGTTCTTCGTGGAACGGGTGGAGACCCGGCTCGAACAAAGAGTCCGCCAAGGTAAACCTTTCCAGAGAGACAAGCACAGATTGGCCTGTGGGCAACTCCATCGATCTCTCGTGATCCGCGTCCAGGTAGGCATCCTTGGGCATGCCTTTGGAGGGGATTTTTTTCTCCGGAGCCTCAAGCAAGAGCTCCTTGAATTCGGTGAAGATTTTCTGCTGTTGGTACTCCTCGAACGACTTTGTGATTCCGCTGGACAAGTCGCGCGGCGTGAACTGCGCTGGTTCCGGGAATGTGACCGGTGTCTTGTTTTTGACTGAGTACTGGGGTGTGAGATCTAGGCCAGCGAACTTGGTTGTGAGTAGATCCTTGATGTGGTCGTTCAAGAACTGACCCGCATAGTTCGTACGCATTGAGTTTTTGAGCAAGCACATGCCGTCGACAACTGGAACAGCGCTGGCGGAACCGTGGCCAATGTCGACGACAAGGCAGCTCAGCCGGCCTTGCTGGAACGACACACAGGTCGGGGTTTTCGCCAAGTACAAAGCGGGAAACTCGAACTCCTCGTAAATTGTCTCGACCAACTTCTGGCGGTATTTTTGAGTGGCCCACACCGGCTCTGTGATCAATATCGGCTGCTCGGCATAGTCTAGCGCCATTAACCTGTCGAAGTAATGGCGGTATTGCGCCACCGCAGCGTCCCAATCGTCAATTATTCCGTCTTTCATAATGGGAAGCACCTCCCGCTTCTCTTTAGGAAAGTCAAGGCTGCCGTCGAACAATCTAGTTCCGTCTTCATCTTGCGCATACCATGACGATGTAACGACCTTAGGAAAATCGTCTCCCGCGTAGCCAATCCGCGTTGAATAAGATCCGGGGTCTAAAACAACGGCATTAATTTCATCTCCGCCATATACGGCCGCAGCATTGGTGGATGACATTATGCCTTGAAGCTGGGAAGATAATAACCCAGGTAAACTTGGTGGAGCAGTACCCGCGTCAGGTGATCTTTGGTCACGTGATTTGGTCTGACGTGTATCAGGGCTCGCGCCTTGGGAACGCGGGGTCAGTTGAAAGCTACTCCGGTGCGACCGTCGCTGTTCATAGCATTTGAATAAATCTTATATAGTGTTTACTTTCCCTGTCTTTCTTACAACACCTTGGTCTCTGCATCAATCAAGCTGACCAAAAACTCTGCCTCTAATCTCTTTCTACCTTCTCTTACCCAATCGTCAGCCAACTTTCTCGTCCAACCCTTCAAGTTGGCGACCTCCTCGACCGCAAAGTCCAATTCGCCGCGAACCAAACTCTGCTCGACTCTTCCAATGACCGATTCGATATCTTTCCCATCGGGCTTGGCGCCTTTAACAGGCATCAACAACTTGGAGAAGAAAATCGACGCCATGTGACCCAACAAACCTGCATTGGGGGGCAACAAAGACGCCGATCTCAACTCAGGCGCGAGTTGCTCCCATGCGGTCAATAATTGTGGCACGGTCAAGATCGACTGCGTGCTCTCGTTCTTGAGCAAAGGCTTCAATTCGTCGAGTGCCAAAGAAATCAACTCGTCGTCCGACTTACTCGAAGCCGATTGCAAGTCAGCCACAAATGGTGTGAGACTCTGAGCAGGCGCGTCTTCAGGGGTTTGGGTCAACAAGGATCTCAACTTAGCGGACGCACGCTGAATGAGCGTCTTGGACTTGATCGATGAGACCTGTTGTTCCAAACTTACCGCGAACTTCTCCACCTCGTCCAACCTCGAGGTGAGCGCGTCCAAGTTCTTCAAACGGCCATTTCTTTCCTGGTCGAGCTTGTTCTTCACAGTCTTCTCAAATCTCTTGGTTTGCTCTACTCTCACCATGGTGGTGGCATTAATAGCTGCCTGGCTGAGGGCTTTTCTGGCAGCATCGACCTCGTTGGTGAGTCTTTCCTTGTACTTTTTCTCCAAGATCAACTTCTCGTGGTTGAACTGATCCAACATGTTTTGGGTCAACTCCAACTCTTTTTGTGTGTAAGAGGTGAGCAATTGAGTCTTGGAGTCTTTCAATCTGTTCTCCAACTCGCTCTCAAAAGAGTTGTTCAAGGCGTCGAGTTTTTGGGACAACGCACTGATGTTCTCACTGATTTTCTTCACCATGGCGTCCTTCCGCGAGCCAAGACTGCTACCATCGAGCGAGGCGAGCAAGTCATTGAACGACTGAATCGTGGCCTTGACAGAGTCGTCGGCGAGACCAGCAACACCATCCTTCAATGCGACAGATGGAATCTTCTCGATCTTTTCTGGCACAGTTTCGATCCCGACGCCTTTTTGCAATTGTTCTAATGGGAGAGAATTTTGAGCATGTGACAATTTCTTCTTGGTTTCTTCGATCAAATGCTCACCTTTCTGCTCAAATTTGTGTGTCAACTCCTCAATAGTGTCCTTTGTAGGAAGAGAAACGCTCTTCGATAACTTCGTCCAGACATTCTGGAGATCTGCTACCGAACCGTTTTCCATCAAGTCTATCAATTCCTCGTAGTAAGGCAACTGCTTGTCGATGACAAAGTCCATGACTTTCTCGTTTTTGGTGGCCGCGTACAACGTGCCTCCATAGACGACCGAGGCAAGAAGCGTGGTCTTCCACAAAAGACCAAAGAGCGAGAACGACTTCTTGGGAGGAACTTCCTGCTCGTTGTTTTCCTGCACTTTCACCTTGATGCTGGTTTTCACGCCGGTTTGCGGGGTTTTCGAGGCCCCAGGCACACCCAATGGGTCGCTCTTTACTGCCTGCGCAGTCACCGGTTTTCCTGCCAGTGTCACGGGTGCGTTGAGGACACGGGCAGAAGAGCCAAGCGAGCGGCTCACAAGTGACCTGACGGTCAATGGAATGGCTCGTTTAGAAGCAGCGCCAAGCATGTGTATTGATTTTATTGGGGCGTGTTTCAGCTAGTGAATAAATACGAAAGGTGAACGGTTTGGTCAACCAACCAAAGTGCGCGCACGGTATTTGCTGCTCTTGGGTGCACTGGTGTTTTGTCCAAGGACTACTCTCACAGTCTCACTTAGGCGCAGGGTGTCTTTCGTAATCCTCGTGTCTTGCATAACTTAGAAAGCATTTCGTGTGGCAAGTCTATGATGATTTTATAAATTTGGGCGCTGGCACTGAAAGACCCGCTAGACCGCGTTCATTTCCCTCGACATTCTGCACCTCCACTCTCCACTCTCCACTCTCCACTCTCCACTCTCCACTCTCCACTCTCCACTCTCCACTCTCCACTCTCCACTCTCCACTCTCCACTCTCCACTCTCCACTCTCCACTCTCCACTCTCCACTCTCTTAGTTTCAAACGAAATGGCCATAAACACAACGGTGGTCTTGTTGTATAAAATGGTCCCCATCTACAGTGTTTGTTTTTATGGTTATTACGTACAATCTGTCCATACTGTCACGTATATTGTCTCTATTCTGCCTCTTTCTGTGTAGACTCTCTTTTAGATTATCTTCAACCAGTAAAGCGTTCATTCTTTGCCACTGAAAGTCACTGGAAGCCTGGACATACATAATGCAAATGGGGGCAGTTCTGCATACGCACGAATGTCCACGAATCTCGGCAAAAACCAGCTTTTACGACAAAGATTGCAGAAATACGGAACAAGTCACGTGGCACAGTGTTTCTCCTCTGCCGTCTACCGGTAGAGATGTCTGGGCCGTGTAAAAGCGACCTAACGAAATAACTACATCTTTTGGTTTCAGTCTTGAAACCTCTATAACCTGCTTTATTTGTCAACAAAAAAGTCTGATATCTTGATCTTCTTAATTTTGTTCTTATGAAGCCGAAATAAAATTGGACGGTTCGGCTCGCATCTTGGTACAGTCGACGAGAGTAGACTGAGAAGACTGAAAGAAGACCTTGTTCTCGAGAAACAGACATCTTTTATAAGGATATTCCTTTTCAATTTGAAAGCAATACAATTATCATATCTTTTTCTGATTACCTATTGCGTATCGTAATTTTTTTTTGATGCTGAGCAAACTGTCTGACCACCAATCCACCCTCAGGGTCCAAACCCACGCCCTTCAACCGAGCACCAGTAAACCCGCGAAGGCTGACCTGCGCAGATTCACCCAACAACCATTAAAGGAGACATCATCTCCGTTCTCAATGAAGAGAATCGCTCGCATTGCCTATCAATCACTTTAATTTTTTCTTTTTCAAATTGGTCAACAGATCACTGGGCTTTTTCAACAAAGCGGACTTTTGAATAGGGGACCACTTCGGATCATTCTCATAGATCAAGGCACAGAGTACCGCACCCGCCTTCAATACAAATAGAGCACTTCTCTCAAAACGTGTTCGCTGCGTATTCTTGTGTTCTTCAAACTCACTTTCGCGCTATATAAACCTCTCTGGGTTTCTCCAGTCTAGAGATGAGATGAAGTCTAAAAGCCGTGCCATCATGCTCATGGCGGCATGTTTATTGTGCTTTTCATATTTATACTGGCCCAACTCTTCGTTCCAGAGTGTTCTGTTTAATGAAATTGCTCCTAGTGTGACCGCTTCCGCTGGGCCTCAGGCGTCTCCGCACGAGAAATGTCAGAGATACTTTGAGCTTGTCAGAGCTTCCGCAACTTCTAGCTCGTCAAACTCACGGTTCTTAACGAATGACCAGATCGCAAATCATGTCGCCCACCTTCGTGTATATTTAAAGTGTTTTGTGGACTTCCGCCTCGAAGAAACACTGCAATTGGCTGCCACGGGTGACGAACTTCTACCGATGTTTTCGGGCAAACTCCCAATCATTCCTCGTCACGACTGGACCTCTTTTTTGAAGAGCAAAGGCTTCTTTTGGACGCGATATATGGCAACAGCCAAGGGCAGAGGCATTGTGATCAGTTTGGACGATGGCAATACCGAGTTTGCTTGTCGCCTCCTTCTAGTGCTTCATCACCATGGCAATATTCTTCCGATTCAGTTCATCCACAATGGAGACTTGTCTGTCTTCTCAATGTCCAGATTTCTGCTGACGGCGAAGGGAAAACAGAGTGTGGAGTTTGTGGATGTGTCGCCCACGCTCAAACGTGGATTGAACCATGTTTACCGCGGGTATAAGAGCAAATGGTTTGCTGCTCTATTTTCCACTTTCGACGAGATCATTCTCATGGACGCGGATGTCGTTCCCTTCGTGAACCCTGAAAGCTTTTTTGATCTCGATGGGTACAAACGCACGGGGGCTTATTTCTTTAGAGATCGGGAATTGTCTGAGACAATTTCGAACTCACAGTTTGACTTTTTCGCGGATATGGTTCAAAAGAGTGATCTTCTATTTGAAACTCCAATTGATGAAACTAAATTTGATAACAACTTCTTCAATTTCAAGGCAAAACATGTGATGGAAAGCGGCGTTGTCATCCTCAAACGAAGTTCCCATATTCTGGGTATCATACTTTCTACAGCTCTCCAATACTGGTTCAGGTCGGGTAGAATCATGTATGGAGATAAGGACCTTTTCTGGCTTGGTCAGTTGATTAGTGGAAACACCAACTTTCACTTCAATGAGCTTGCAGCCGCCGCAATAGGAGTCTTGGAAACGAAAGATACTCTTTGCTCGACGCAGCTTGGACACTTCAGCCAAGATCGAAAACTTCTTTGGACGAACGGAGCCCTCAGTGTTTGCAAGAGAAATTCCTGGCTAAAGGATTTTTTCCGGTACCCACACTTGAGAGAAAAATTTCATTACTCTATGTCGGAATTGCGAGAAAACTATTTGAGTCCAATAGAGCTCAAACACGCTGTTCTTCCTGCCTCAATAGGGCTGCTCAATGCGGCAAATCTGACGCACCTCACTTCTCTATTTGAGAAGGATCGCAGTCGGGGCTGTGGAGGGATTTACTACTGCGCTTCAAGCGAAAGTGGAGGTGAAATTATAGAGTTCTCGTCCGAGGAGCAGTCGCGCTACAACAAAATTGCACTGATTTGGAATTCACCCATCAGCACGTTTATATGAAGCTGGCTTCATTGTAAACATTAGGATGTCAAATTTGAATTCTTCCGCTAGCATCGTACCAGAAGCACACGTCTTAATCAACAATAGGCAATTGTAAATTGATTTTTCTTGCCAAATCATCGATACCCACGTATTTTAATTCTTGATTAACTCTGAAGCTACGCCGCTCGTAATGCACTAACTTTCTGTTTGAAATCCTCCACTCCATCGGAACAGGTTCCCATCGTGGAAAGGCACAGACCTCGTTTCAACTGCACACTTGAGAGCACCTAATAAATAAAGACTACCCTAAAAACTCCAAGAGAGCTTTGATCCTTTCATTTTTTTCAGAAGAGACTTCGTAACCGCTAATAATGAATTTTAGAAGGTGTGAGATAGAAGTTGGAAAGGGTAATCATCAAAAAATCGTGGAGCTCAAAAATGGCTAAGATTTACTCCTTTGTGACTCTGCTGACTGAGGACAATTTTCTTTTCGTTATATACCGATACGGAGAAGCTTCAGCCGGAATACGTGATTGAAATCGAAGCCGTTGCCAGATAGTATATCGGTATGAACTTGTGTACGAGGCATCGTTTAAAATTTAACTTTTTTACATCAAAACGAGTATGAGAGATGTACTTCTTATTTTATACTTTGGCATTATAGGCGAGAAGTCTAGCTTTCATGTGTATACAAATCGAAATCACTTGATCTTTTGACTAGTGGATGATCAAAACGTGCTTGAGCGGGTGGAATTAATTGAGATTTGCGCGTCCCTCTTGCACGCGCTCGTGAATCTGTTCTGGAACATTTTTCATGAAACACCTGTTTACACCAAAGTGTTGCCGCTATATCAAAGTAATCAGCTTAGCTCTGAAATAAAAAGCTATAGAATGCTTTCAAGAAGGAATATTAGAAGTTTAATTGGAATCCGGTCAATTTTGGATTTTTGCAAAGTCTTTTTGTGTTCTTTAAATTTCCTGGGACATCAGGCTTCGATTCAGATTCCTTTCGCAATAGCGGATTCTCAAATCTCATTTATAAAACAGAATTTTTCTCACATTGAGCTGTGATCTATATAATGATAAAAAATTAGAAAGAGCGTGATAAAAAGAAATATAAAGAATACCATAGAGTCCAACGGATCTGTATAAAAAAGAAACACTATCAAATAAAGAAATTAAGAATTGAACATTCGGATTAATCTGTCTTTAACGAGGTTCTGACCTCTTGGGCCCGATGACAGCCCGCGATTCAGCGCGCAGGTTTTGACATTTTTTTTTTTGGTAGATACATTTATTAAAGGAAAACTATACAGCTAAAAATCTCGAATAAACCAAGAGTTTGGAAGGTGAAAACCAACCTTTGGTGTGTTGTACAAAACAAAAAAAAAAGTACACGCGCGGCTAGAGGGCCTTCGTAGGCTTTTCAGGGGTTGCAATTGAACCAAACTACCAAGTGGCTCACATTAAATTACTTGTGCAAGCAAGGAAAGAGCTCGACAATAGAGGAAAAATTTGTTGTTTCAGCTTGAGACAAAGTAAAATTATTGTATGTATATTCTGGCCATTTTTTTCTCGAAATGGGGATCCCATTGTATGCTTCACTTTCAAAGTGTCAGGGATGCGAAGACACCTGTCAGTAATTATGTTAGATAAGATTTGAGATTGAGAAAATAGTAGTGATAGTTGATATATGAAGAGCGGGTGAGACTTGAGTTCAGTCTATAACGAAACGATCCAATTACCCATGCGGCTAATCCACAGATCTTACATAGTTGGGTGAGCACAGAGTACAGTATACGATCACGCGATCGTGGTATGCATTGAATGCTCTTACAGGAATTTGTGCTCTACCTGACACAAAGCCGCTATATGGTAATTAAAATGATTTTTGTGCTAAAACTGTCTTTCAACTTGCAGCTGATGTTTAAACAATCAGCCAACATGATCGACACGCGTCGCAACGCGTCTCCAAACCGAACAAATGTTTCGCGATACGACCAGAAAAAAAGATCTGTATATTGGTCGAAGTGAAACTCTCCAACTTTCTATACTCCATTCTCCTCACTCTAAAACAAAATGATTCTGAATTCAGTCGATGTTATTCTGTAATACTTTTTAAACCCTGGTGTTTGTCTCGAAGGGAGCTTCTTCAAAAAGAGTGGGCGCCTAGAGAAATCACCAAATGCAAATTCATAAGACCAATATGCTAGTTGCGCCACCTTTTTGCCCCGTCTCCAATAAATTTACCAATACCCCTCTTTTAAACCCTCTAGCACTATTTCTCGCACAAGCTGCTACATGATCGGGGCTAAAAAATATATTTTGAAGCGACATATTTGTGTGGACGCGTTTGTGGTAGTATAGGAACTCACGGCGTTTATCATCCTTCAACACAAATAAGCGTGGCTATGAATCAGGGCCGTCTTTAGCCACATTTCAGAACAACTCTCGGGCTTTTACTGTGAACTTTCGGACTCTGACTATGTATCACAACGCCCAAGCTCAAGGCATTTATACTTCTGGATCACTTATTCCTATTGTGGTAAAAATAGTGTCAAGAACTGAGATAATGAATTGAGGCGCGGATGCGCCTTGCTTCGATTCTTCACAAGTCAAGGCGTTCCCAATTTTTTTCCACTTTATATTGGCAAATATCGACCAACAGTTGATAGTGCATGTATACTCGCATCTTTCGACCTGAATGATGGCTCAAATTGCTACCCTTTGTTGATGACGACAAACAGTCATGAACAAGACAACTTGGAACCAAAAACAGTTCTTTGGTTACTTCGATTTTGTGTATGGGTATAATATTTGTCTCCAAGTGATTAAAATTTCAATTGGGGTGGGTTTCTCCAATGGCTGCTCGCCTCGAAATCTTGCATTTGTTGCTGCTATTTTTTGGCTGCCACGCACTCTGATTCTCGCATGATTGGCGATGTGACTTTATCAGCTTGGTGTATTGCCGGTTTCTTCTGTCTACGCCACTTGTACACTCTTGACCAGCGGAGGTAATATATCCTTTGATGAGGAGTTGTGTTTGAGGAGTCTGTCAAACTCATTCTCTCTTCTATCAATTGTCGAACTTGTGCGACAAAATGGTGGTTGAAAAGAAACTCTTGCCCTATGTTTTTTCACAACCTGATGTGTGGCCAATTGTGGACATCTTGTGTAGTGAGAATACTGATGGTTGCTTATCAGGCGACGGCGGAAGCCCCTGTCAATGAGAATGTTATTGAAGTCCGTTTTATGAGACAATTTCAACAATAACTTAGTTCAAAGAAAGAAAGAAAGAAAAGCCGGCAGCTAAGAGATGCAAAAATGTCAATTATTGTCAGTGCCTCTCGCTGATACTCTCCTTGTTGCAAGCGAACACATCTCGGAGTTTGAAGTGAGAGACATTTGTATTGAAGAAAAAGAAAATATTGATGTCGAGAAAAAGATACGGCAAAAACAACAAAATTATGATTTCTTGCTTTGGAGGATTGGCGATTGAAGTCTTCAGTGAGAGACAATTTTTTTTTAAAAAAGAGAGAACAAAGAAACGGTGACCGAGGAAAATACACGTCAAAACGACAAATGCTCAATTCCTTTGCGATGGAGTATGTTTTAAAGTCTTTTGTTAAAGACTTTTGTATCAAAAAAAAAAACGCACGATGAAAATAGGTGTTTGAAAGAGACATGTCAAAAACGACAAAAGTTCTGGGTAAGGTTGGTTTCTTGTTGCGCATCCACGTGAATGCTTTTGAAATTGATGACGATGATTAATGCTGGTAAAGTAAATCAAGTTTGAGCTGCATTAAAAGACTTGCCTTGCATTAGGTGATATTGCTCCGGAATCAAATCTTACCAATTAGGTTGAGAGGTGTTATTCTGCTGACTCATACCTTCAAGCCCATCTCAGCCAGTCTCGCTACTGTTGAAGTGTCGAAATGTTGGTTCCCTTGCTTTCAAATGGTGACATTGAGCCCACAGATGCCTCTAAGGTTATCCATGTTTTGGGGTCAGGTGATTTATAAGATAAAAATAGGAGGAAGAAAAGTTGTCATGCTTTATGTATTTTTTCTCAAGGTTCGAATGGTGTGATACCAGTACACAGCTATCGCAAGGGATTATTTGTCATTTTCCTCAAATCACCAACACTTTTTTGGTCAACTGCTGTTCAATGTTGGGTTATTCAGCCAACTCCAACAATCCACGAAATCACATCTAGTATTTCAGTTCGATCCATCTAAAGCATTCATATAAGTTCGAAGTTACCTGACGTTTATTTTATGATTCAATCGGTGTGGGGTTGGCCACGTATGGGTTGAGTGTAAAATGGGAGATATGCAGATATGCTGAGTATGGGGAAGATGGCACCTTCAAAATTGTGAGTAACTAAATGTCTCAGATGCACTTAGCGAAAAGTTTCTACTACTAGCTGTATTGATTTTGCGAGACTGATGTGGCCCACTGGCTCGAGATGAGTGGTGATTTTAACACATTGTAACTCGAAAATTAAATGGATTCGAGACAACAGATCGGGATGAGATATGAGTTTTGATTATTATCGCCAAATTTTCGACAATTACCATCAAAAGCCTGGCAAATCGTTGATTTCGTTCCCACCTTCGTGGCGCCATCCCGAGGAAGATTAATTAAGTCGGTGATACATGTGCTGCAAGAGATCCAGAGGAGTAGCGGAGAAATCAGCCAGATTGAAAGGGCGATATCATTACATAAGGGTTGATGGGGAAGAATCTGCGATTGCTGTCACCGAGGAATTCAAAAGGCAAAACTACCACTGCTTTGAGTGAAGAATGCTGCATACTTTAAGACTCAGTTTCCTTATCCGTAGATTTCTCTTAAGGAGATACTACTTATGGTGCTGAGCCCCTTATGTTGCGGGAAAGGCGTTGGAGGTGCAATGAAGAATTCACATGTATCTGATGCTAGTTGAGATGCAAAATTCACATTTCCCGGATGCTAGCTGAGATGGCTGAGGTTAAGCAAGACTATTCTATTGGCTTCTCGTGTGATATGGTCACATTTAATGAACGGCTGTTGCCTATGTATTTGATGTGTAGCCCCGAAAGTTTAAATTTGAACGCAAGGCTATGTTTGCGTCATCCGGGTGGGGCAACTTCATGGAGGGATCCGCTTCTCATACAACTATTGGCGCGAAGAGGATGTGATCGATGGAGTTATGATCCTATACTACTCCGAATGCACGTTTATAGTGATTGAACAGGCGAATTCGCTGTGCCTTTAATCCACAAGAGGTGTGCTGCCACATAGAAAATAACATCTAACGCTGTACGGAGGGACAAAAGGATGGTGTGCTGAAGATTATGAATGTGCTTTGTAGTCAAACGGAGATTTGAATGTGTTTCAGGGGAAGTGAAGACACAACGTGGTATACTTTTGCATGTCTTCAGACAGATGTGTGAACCCCGTTCAGTATCTAGATTCCAAACAATAAAGATGAAATAAAAAATAGTATTAGATTAAGATTGGGTAACAGTATCGAAAGGTGCATCACATTGTATGCCGGTTCAGCTACGTGAATACTTTCTTACGGAAATCGCTGAACCTCCATGAATGAAAAAGCCTTGAATAAGTTTTGTAAACAAGATTTTGCTCTTTCAGCAGCAGAAACAATTCAAGGTAACAAGAGGAGTTGACTTGCATAGCTGTTGAAGAGTAGAATGAGTATGAAGAGTAGAATGAGTATGAAGAGTAGAATGAGTATGAAGAGTAGAATGAGTATGAAGAGTAGAATGAGTATGAAGTGTAAAAAGAGTACAAAAGAAGAGTTAGTAGATTGAGCATGTTTTAAGAAAGTGCTCATTCAATATCATGTCTAAATATAACGAGCGATAGTTGTGTCATCAAGACATTTGGTCTTCAAAGTGGGGATGGGTTGAGAACTATACGGAAGGGGAATTAAATTCGGACTGAAAACCAACGGTGATGTAGAGAATAATGGCGAGAACGCTGACAAATCAGTAGAGTGTTGTCTTGAACAATTGCTCGAAATTTTGATGTTGGCATTGAGTTTGGGTCATCAAGAGTGAGCATGAGGAGGGGAAATGATGGGGTTTCGAGCCAAAAATGATGGGAAGTATGGAGATGAGGGCGGCCGATTGAATGGTAGTGGTGCCGATTGATGACAACTTTTAGTTGTTGAGTTATTCCATATTTTGTGTTTGATTTTGGTGGTGAGGTGTCAAGAATTGGTGGTAGGAAGTCATTTCTCAATGTTTTGCGCCGGAGTTGTCGGAAAGTATAGAGATGAGGGCGGCCGATTGAATGGTAGTGGTCTCGGTTTCTGAAAATGTTTGGTTGTTGAGTTATTCCCTTTTTTGTGTTGCTTTTTGGTAGTGAGGTGTCAGAAAGGGAGGGGGTAAGTCATTTCTCATCTTTTTTCGCTGGTTTCGATGGGAAGTATGGAGTGGAGTGGTGCCGATCGAATGGTAATAGTGGCGGTTCATGAAAATGTTTGGTTGTTGAGATATTCCATTTTTTGATGATTTCGGGTAGTGAGGTGTCATGAACTGGTGGTAGGAAGTCAAAAGTCAAGGTATCTCCTTCAAAGATATGAAAAGTATGGAGTCAAGCACGGCCGATTGAGTGGTGGTAATGCCGGGTCATGAAAATGGTTGGTTCTTAAGATATTCCACTTTATGAGTTGGACATTCTGGTGACGTGTCAGAGAAGGAGGTACCAACTGTGATGGATTCAAGGGAGTGGGGGAAGAGTGTGGTGGGGTAGAGCAGGGAGGGGATCTAGAGAAGGCACTGGTACATGGTGTGGACAGCATCCATTCTACTATATCTACTTTGGAAAGAAACTACGTGGATCTAAGACAGACTACGGTGCGGGAGACAAGCCTGGAGACTTGAGCCTCGCACGACTCTACGGGGACCTTTAACCGGAGGAATACCTCCGACACCTCTAGTAAGAGAGACCACCGGGGAACGTCC